>VDFB02269753.1:49377-74733 GCA_007258455.2 Sequoia sempervirens | reverse complement strand
TTATAGAGGCCATCCAGAAGCTAAGAACATTTGTATACGCAAGGTCTTGGAGGTACTACTTGCAACTTGCAATCCAAGAATGTTGGTACAACCTCCACACATCTTCCCCAATCCTCTTCTAAAAAGATAAGAGGCTCCTCCCATAACTCCACTAGATCATTTGTTTCCATCTCCCCTCCTCCATCATATCACTTCAAAAAAACCATCCATATTCCTCCTTCATCTGCTCCATCCATTTTGGGTCCTTATGTTCCCCCCTTCCGCATCACATATACTCCAGGTCCTATGTACATTTTGGGCCCTTACATCCTAAAATCACCTCCTCCATCTCATCCTATTATCCATCCATCACCTATCCATGTCACCCATCATAACTGTCCCACTCTCATGTTCCCCAATTAGGAAAAACAAAGGCATGTACCTGTACATCGTCCATCCACATATAATCCTCAAAATCCTACCTCTGTCTCTCCATTCATATTCCCTCCACATCATCCATTCGCTCACACCCATCCCATTGCTACTAAAAGCACTTTGGATGCCAAAGTACAAATTCATAAATCTAAACATCCACATGAATCAAAAGCTCCTCATGTCCCCTCTAAAATACATTTTGAAGAAAAGAAAAATCAAATTTGTAGGCCACAAAGGCCCACCAAAGCAAAAATCAAAACCATGTGGATCTCAAAGAAAAAAGATGCAATGCCTTCAAATGAAGCATCCATAACAACATTCAAAGTTGCTACTCCAAAAGCTAATCATGCAAATGCCCCTAAATCCATTTTGGGTCCTTATGTCCCAAACTTTTCTATCACCTCTCCTCCATTATCCCCACATCCTCCATTACACCCTCCATTAGCCCCACATCATCCAACCATTAATCCTCCTATCCTTTTACACCCCCACCACATGTGCCAATGTTGGTCCTGAACACGCCTCCCCATCATATGTTTACTCCATCATACCATCCATACACTTTCCAACATCCCATCCATTATTCCACATACCTCGCCCATCAAATCCCTCTAATACCCGCCCTTGCATAATTCCTCCATTGTCATAATTAAGGTTGTACCAACATCCAATATCACTTCAAACATGGGCTATTAAATGCTTCGTATAGGATCATGCTTGAGTCCTTCATGCATACCCTTATCACATGTCTTCCACATTCACTTATCCACCTCCCTATACTTATCCATCTCCACCCGCATTCTATCCAAAAATCCAAAAAAACACAATTTTTTTTTAGAAAAAGTCAAAAAAAAAAGTAAAGAGAAATAATTTGTCCAAAGGTGAAAAATTGGAAAAAGTTACGGCAGGATAAATTGCCATGATGAAAACCAGCAAACCAAGAATCGCTCGTAAATCCCCATTTGTCCTTTTCCACGCGGTGGCTTCCAGCATGCGGCCCCTCCATCGCTATGGCATTTGCTGCTATGCACCGCCTTCACGCTATCGTCTTGTTCATCTATCCCCTCCATCACCTATCTTACGTATCCTGCAAATGCTATCCCACATTTATCTCCCATCCCACTCCATCCTTCTTGTAGTCTTGGGGTAAAATAGGGCACCTCTGTAAGTGGCACTTTGGACGCTGGTATACGTTCCTTCATTCATGCACTATTATCTTATTCCTTAGTCACCCATCCCATCCTCCTCTGGATTATGCTTTTATCTTTATCCCTCATCTTCCATCCCTCATGCCTCAATACGCGGAATATCTGGAGTGGGGCATCTGCTTCCTTTGTGACATAGTCCTTGGAGACATCATCTATCATAACATCCCTTCATCTCCTATCCATCTATCACAGCATCCTTCCATCCATTTCATCTCACAATCCTTATCTTCCTATCCATCCAAACAATCCCTTCCATCCCCCATCCCTATCTCTCTATCCATTCTTTCATCTTTATCCTCATCCCATCTCATAATCTCTTGTCATCAGTATCTAACTATAGGCCTCCCTCCATGCAACCCAATGCCATTTATCTCATTGCCATCACTTCTGCTTCTTTTACACATCTTTTCAATCTCCTATCTTTTCCCATAATTCATATCTCTATCATATCATCCTCCCAATTCATTTTGATGATTTGGACCACTATCCCATTCCTGAGCTTCATGTGATCACCATCATCCTATCCAATCCAATAGGTCTATCCTGTTTCATTGTATTAGTCCCATCATTTTAATATTTTGTCAAACTATGTTTCCCTTGAACTTTCATGTAGGAAAGGTTGATCCTTTGATCTGCCCCCAGGGTTCATTTATCATCTATCATCAGTCTATCTACTTTTGTCTATCTTGTCTTGGTCATCCATCGAGGTATCCATTGTCCTCTTTCTACCTTTATCCCTTGTTAGTCGTTAGTCTTTTATCGAACTATGAGGGCTCTACGCTTTCACATAGACAAGGCTAATCTTTGATCGGCCCTTGAGCCCCTAGGTTTTTAGGAATTTTCAGTCTTTTTTCTTGTGACTTGTCTCTCTTGTGTTGTGTCATCAAGCTATGCCCTTATCTAGCTGGTTATTAACAAACGAGATCCTCTAGTATAATCAAATCCAATCAGTTTTGAATATCCTGTGTCATATCAATCTTTTAGTTAGTATCCATTATCAGTCTCAATAGGATGCATCCTTCCCAATAGACCTCATCAATCCCATCCATCCTCTTGATCCTATGGCAAAGGAAATTTGAATTTGATTGTGATCTTTTGATGCTTTTGGATTTTGTTTATCATTTGATCTCCCTATCATCACTTGTTAGGGCCACCTTGATCCATCATATCATGGCGTGCTTTGACTGGTACACATAGGGGCATATCTTGATCTTTTGTTTATGTCTTCTTGGTTGTCCCACGTAGTACCCACCAAGATCCTTGTGGTCTTGTTTTACGCTGAGGCATCCTTGTGTGCTTGTAGTTATTCCAATACTTGGCCCGACCAAAGTCATGTCAACTTTGGGGTGTTGGGATAGCCTTCTTGTCTTTTGCGTTTGTTTCATGCATTATACACTAATCTGCCTTGGTTCCACATTCCCTGGCACTTGGTGTCTTATGCTATAGCAAAAATTAGTGCTTCAAATATGGAAAATTGCATTATGATTTCATTTCATCTTCCCCACCCATGCATTCATCAATCTCTCTCCCCTATCCATATGATCTTTTATCATCATCTCTTTAATCATCATCATCATCCTCGGGATGTATCCTTCCCTATCCTTTAGTGGTGTTTTGGGATGCATCCTTCCCTCATCAATACCACTCCTTGGAATGTATCCTGCCCTATCCTCATGTTTTTTTGGGATCTCTCATCCCTCATCAACAACACTCCATCCTTCATCAACCCCTTTTGGCTTGTAGCTTGACTGGGAAAACATCACCTTAAATCCATTTGTGCTTCATCCATTTCCTACCGCTTATCATTCCACTCCTTTGCATCATCTTCTTCATCTCGCCTTGCATCATCTCATCCATTTCGAGAGCACACCCATGTTCTCTTGAACTCGCATGTCCTCTCGAGGGGGCATCCTCAATCCCTAATCTTCATCTTCACCCCCATCATTTTTTCCTTCCTAGTCACTCTTTTGAATGACTGGGGCATCTTTTCCAATCTAATCATCTTTCCCTTCGTGTTCTATGTTTGATACTTTTGAAATGATGCTACTGTTAACACCATATCATCAAAGAGGGAAAATGTAGACACCTAAATTCTTAGACACAATTAATTCTATCCAAATTTATCCGGCCACATTCAAACATCCTCGGCTATTGCATTAATAAGTAGTACTATTATTTAATTAATATCCTTAAATTCTCTAAACCCCATGGTATTTAGTTAAATAATTAGTCACCTTTATCTCTTTAATCCTCCTTCATAAATTGAATTAAATAAATAATACATTTATTTAATCCTTCACATGTCATTTTCATCTAATCCTAATCCACTTCTAATCTTTTCATTAGGGATGTGCACCATGCCTATCCTTGATTTCATTAGAGCCGCCGTGTGGCCACATCCTCCAACTTCTGCTGACTTCTAACTGCCAACCCCTGTCCCTTTGATTACTGATTGCTAAGCCTGCTAATGCACCTTCACAATCCCTCTCATCCCCAAGGAATTTTAATTTTTATTCACCCAAGCGAATCTTCATCTCCCAATGTAAATCTCCAAGGTACATGTCCTTCTAATATCATCATGTGTACCCTCCCTTCCACCTCACTTCACATCATCTTATCCTGGCCACTTCACATTCCACATGTCAAGATGCTGTAGGCTTGTGAGTCCTCAACCACCATAGCCCTACATCTTGACCTCCAGGCTCATCTCAACCATTGGAATTCTCTAGAGAATTCACCTCTATGCAAATACCCTCCCTAAGGCAAAAACATCTTATCCATTTTTTGGGTGGCAAATCTTTATGCTATCATTTTGTGCACTCATCTAGCCATCCATTTTAGCCATTTTGCATTTTCATACCACCATCTACTTAGTTTTGCATTTAACTACATCAATAGCCATCTAAGGAGCATACAATGCAATCCAAATCAAAGGCCAACCAAGGAATTTCAACAGCAAAGAAGGTATAATCATTTTTTAATCTTCAATTTAGCTTATTTCTTTGCTTTAACAATTTCTTAGGCTAATCTTGAGGTGTCCCTTTGTGTTTTCTTTCATTGCATTATTGTTGTTTTTGCATAGTTGGTGTTGATAAAAATTTAGGATCACATTTATGATTCAAAAACTATATGCTTGCTTACAACAGACGGTGTAATAAATTTTGGAACTTTAACTGTTCCGTAACACTTGCAACTTTTTTACATATTACAGGAAACTACAGATGCATACTTTGAAGGGGAAAGTAGGAGAAAGGGTAATATTGAAATCTTCTTTTTAATGTGTATTTTGATATTTTCAATGAATTGGATGCATGTATTTGAATTTGATGTGGCATTTACATTCTTGGAATTAGAGGGAAAGGATGGACAAGGAAGTGGTGGGCACAAGCAAGTTAGTGTCCATTTGGGACAAGAAAATGTGCCTCAACAGGGCAGCAAGAAGAAAGGGTGCCTGGGGAGGAGATTGTGCACTTTCCCTTTTAAAGATGCATTTGTGGTTGGCTATAATATGTGCCATTGCAGTTGCTTTTTGCTATGATTTTAGAGTGTATTTGTGATTTCATTTAGAAATTTTTATTTCTATTACGAATATGCTGATTTTGACAGTGTATTGGAAAACACACTGTCCCTGGTTCTTTCAGAGGAATAAAGTGGAAGAAAGGGTAATTTTGAAATCTGCTTTTGAACATGTATTTTCATAATTTGAATGAATTTGTTGCATGGATTTGAATTTTATGTAATGTTATAATTCTTCACGTTGCAGGGCAAGGATGAAAAAGTTAAGTGGAAAGTGTGAAGAAATGTCGCTAATAAAATCAAGTCCTGATTTTATTGATTCTTGACACTAGCTTGCTCAATTTCTCAATTTCCTTCAAATTTTGTGAAGGAAGAGAAAAAATCGTGCCTCGATTATTAGTGACATTTCTTGGTTTTTCTTATTTTGAATTGTATTTCTCCTCCATAGGCTAATATAAATGTGTTACGAAAGTTGTTTGCACTTTCATATAAGACTTTCATCTCTTCCCCTACTAATTCTCTTTCTTTGCGCTTAGATTTGATGTTGCCTTTTCCTTATATCCATATGTTAATTGTTGAACGTAGTCATTTATATTCATGGGTTTCTTATAGGATGAAGGTGTTGAAAGTGCAATGGTCGAAGTAGAGGCTTCCCCAAACCCTCATGCAAGTGGAATCACCCCACCGTTAGTGCCAAGGAATTAAAGAAGCCTATAAGATTTTATTTGACTGTCTCCTCAATTGCACATAAAAGGAATTGTAGGAGAGGATGAAAGAGGCTAACAATATTCATTTTCCATTTGGTCTTTGATCATGTAATTATTGAACAATTATGCTGTGGAATTACATTATCTTTGATCATGTAATTACTGAAAACTTATGGTGTGGAATTACATTATCTTTGATCATGTAATTATTGATCAATTATTCTATGGAATTACAGTTCTTTGGTATGTTTGAAGACTACGGTCTTCTACCAATAGTGGCATTGTGAAATTGTTAAGTTTTATTTTTAATCTTGCCATCAAGGCTCCAATACCTTTGGGGTTTAGGGGATGAGGTCCCCCGTTTGTGACCTCATCGGTTCATAGCTCCAAGTCAAAAGCATTTACTCATCTTAATTTAAAAAAATGTAAGACAATGTTCTTGCAAATTTCATGACACTTTTTGTTGCCATGTAAAATCTCATTATAAACAATGTCAAATGTCATCAAATGATGGTAGGAAATGCCACCTCAAGTCTTATTATTTATGTCAAACTTACAAATCCATGTAAGCACATGCAACTAGCACTTTCTATTATGCAGACTATAACAAAATAATGTATTCAAGTTGAGCTTCATATTTTTTAACAACCCTTACTTTCAAGAAACATTCCATTTCAATATATGTTCATATGTTTGGAACACAAAATGCACATAACATGTGCATGATGGAAAACACACTGGGTTGTGACTCTCTTTTCAATTCTTGTTCAATGAGTGGTTTCTTTTACGCAGACTGTAAGAATTTTTTTTTTGAAGTTCACCTTCATATTTTATAACAACCCTTACTTTCAGCAAAAAACTCCATTTGAATATCTGTTCATATGTTTTGAACACAAAATGCGCATATTAGGTGCATGATGGAAAACACAATGGGTTGTGAGAAGTACTTGCATGATGGAAAACACAGTGGGTTTTGACTCACTTCTCAAGTCTTGTTCAATGAGTGGTTTCTTTTATGTAGACTATAAGAAAACAATGTTTTGAAGTTCACCTTCATATTTTATAACAACCCTTACTTTTAGCCAAACACTCCATTTGAATATATGTTCATATGTTTTGAACACAAAATGTGCATATTAGGTGCATGATGGAAAATACAGTGGGTTGTGAGAAGTACTTGCATGATGGAAAACATAGTGGGTTGTGAGAAGTAGTTGAATGATGGAAAACACAATGGGTTTTGACTCACTTCTCAAGTCTTGTTCAATGATCCCTTTCTTTTATGCAAACTGTAACAAAACACTATTTTCAACTTCACCTTTGTATTTTTAAAAACCCTTACTTTCAACAAATCACTCCATTTCAATATCTCTTTGTATGTTTTGAACACAAAATGCACATATTAGTTGCAGGATGGAAAACACAGTGGATTGTGACTCACTTCTCAAGTCTTGTTCAATGAGCGGTTTCTTTTATGCAGACTTGTTGTCATGGAATCTAGTAGTGCTTGATTCACGGATAACCCCCTATGAAACTTGTCTGTTTCCTAGGTTCGTGAAGTTCAAGCACACAAAATGAGGTGATTTTCAATCCACCTTGAAGTGAATTCCAAAGCCTCAAACAATCAGTTTGAGCATCCCCCTATGTTCGCCTCATGAAGACCTTCAAAATGAGCTCCTTCACGAAGTCTCACTGATCATACTTAGTTAAATTGTGAAATATGCAGTTGTGCCAAAAAAGTGCACTCTAACTCATCCAAATTTTTGGCTAGGTGTTGAAAGTGTAGGGGCGCCAAAAATCAATGACCCTGCATAAAAAGTGATTTTCCAAAAAATGTGTAGAAGTGCTAAAAAAGTGCGCTCTTACACATTCTTGCCTAACTCATCCAAATTTTAGCTGCGTCGAAAGGCGCGTACCAAAAATCAGCTTAATCTTGCATAAAAGTGATTTTCCAAAAATGGGGATAAAAAGTGCGCTCTACACATTGTTGCCAACCCCAGCCAATTTGTCAGATCTCTAATTCCAGCAATGGTGCCGGAATTTTAGCACCTTTGCACTTCTTTCTTCCTGACTTAGCCAATTCTTGCCATGGCATTATTTTGAAGCACCTCGTGACCCTTTTTTTTTCCGTGACTTAGTCATTTTTGTGCAATGGTGGGGCAAATTTTAAAGACCTTTTACATGGCGCTTTCTTTTTATCTTTAGTCTCTCTTCAAACTTGCTCATTTCCATTCCAACCTGCTTTAATTCCAGATCATTTTCCTGTGCTCTTAAGCTGTTCTGCTTTCATCGCTTTGTCAATATACGTTTCACACTTTCCAATGCTACTTTTTCTGCTAATGTCTATTGATTCACCATCCTTGCAGTTTCTCTCCATATTTCATCAAGTGATCCTAAAGGTGACATTTTCTGATCCAGTGAACTATCCTAGATCTACAAAGTAGCCGTTATGCAACAAGTTAAGGATGACAGTTTTTCCCAAAGCCTCAATACATATCATTTGTGATATACGACTGACACTTGATAATCTCAAGATGCATCTTCGCGGGTGCAAGAAAATCCATTCATTTTCCATAAGGCTGATCACAAGAGCTCACACCCTTGTAGATTACACGGTCATCCCAGATGACGTGTTCATACAAGGAGACCAAGAAGAAGTATGAAGAATCTGTGCCCAAAGCAAGGAACCATGAAGATTCTTGATCTCCAGTGTTAGAAATTTTTGATGCATCCTTTTATGCATCTTGTAAATATTTCCTGACATCTTATATGTCTTTTTGTAAATTGTAATTACACCAAGTTCAAAGATGTAATCTTTTGAAAACAAATTACACTTTGACTTTTGGTCCAAGTTAGGTGAGATCTCCTAAAATCACTCACCTAACTTTCCTTACTTTCCTCAATTAGATTCCTAATTTTGCACATCCCTCTTTCTATATAATGTGAGGGATTTCTATTGTAAATTGATCCTTTAGTATTTTGCAACGAAGTGCTGCCATTTTTGAAGCAGAATTGTGAAACTTTGCATTCATACTTTGTGAATGAAATCTGATCAATAAAGAAGAGGATTGCAAACCAAACTTTGTGTTGGATTCGATACTTTTTATGAATTGATCTCATTTGGTGGTGATTAGCTTATGGAATCTGAAGGACTCTAAGTAATTCATGTAAACTTTGTGTTACATCCTTTATTTATATTTTCATTTGTGTTTTGTTTATCTTTGGTTGAATGATCTACAAGACTTTGTGCTTGTAATTGTTCATGCTCTTTGGCTACTATTGTTGGATAATCTACAAGAATTTGCACTTGTAATTGTTCATGCTATTCAAGGAATTGCTGTGTTTAAGAAGAATTCAAATGTGCTTCTAACGTGAAAAGCGACAAACTTTTCACAGATCCACCATTGAAAAAGCTATGGAACGACTTTGTGCCTTCATGAGCTTTCCCTTTTATTTTACTAGTTTATTTTTAATCATTTCTGGTACCTCTACGCTTTGCTTTGACAAGATAGAGGTATTGGCATTACTGCTAGTTGATTGTTTAAAGTTATTAAGAATTGAGAACTTCCAACAGTGAAGCATTGTAAACATCTTCTTTGAAAAAAGAGAGAAGGATGAATGTAACACACACCCCCCCACTTCGTAAGTATTGTGTACATTTTGTAATTACTAGTTTGTTTTACTATCGCTTTTGTCAATAGTAAGAAGGGTGCCTCCCCTTTTCTGAGAGGAGAGATTCACATCTCACATAGCTGTGGCTGAAGTCCTAGTTGTGTAATCTATCAAAAAGATGATTACATAATTTTCACCTAACAAGACTGTAATAAAACACTATTTTCAACTTCACCTTCCTATTTTTAAAAAACCCTTACTTTCAGTAAAACACTCCATTTCAATATCTCTTCGTATGTTTCGAACACAAAATGCACATATTAGTTGCAGGATGGAAAACACAATGGGTTGTGACACTTCTCAAGTCTTGTTCAATGAGCAGTTTCTTTTATGCAGATTGTAACAAAACATTGTTTTCAACTTCGCCTTCCTATTTTTTTAAAACCCTTACTTTTAGCAAAACACTCCATTCGAATATCTGTTCATATATTTGGAACACAAAATGCACATATTAGTTGCATGATGGAAAACACATTGGGTTGTGAGAAGTAGTTGCAGGATGGAAAACACAGTGGGTTGTGACTCACTGCTCATGTTTACTTCAATTAGCACTTTCTTTTATGCAAAATGTAACCAAACATTGTTTTCAACTTCACCTTCCTATTTCTTAAAAACTCTCACTTTTAGAAAAACACTCCATTCAGATATCTATTCATATGTTTTGAACAAAAAATGCACATATTAGTTGCATGATGGAAAACACAGTGGGTTGTGACTCACTTCTCAAGAACAAGACTCACTTCTAAAGCTTTGTTCAATGAGTGCTTTATTTTATGCAGACTATAAGAAAACAATGTTTTGAAGTTCACTTTCATATTTTATAACAACCCTTACTATCAACAAATGCAAAAAATTGTTGTACGAAATATTCACCTTACCTATAATGCTCTTGCAAAGCATTTTTATAGGTCAAAAAGTCAGAGATGTTGTTGCACAACTTATAAAAGTATGAGATGCCATATCAATAGTTGCATTGGAGGTTGGTGGAGGAGGGAATTTGTGTAATGCGGTAGTGGATACGAAACAAACAAGAAATCTCCCACTTGAAATAGGACATGTACATATAGGAGTAAAGATTATCCCTTAAAAAAAAATCCAAGCCCATAGAATTCAAATCTTCCCCATTCACTTCGGCTAATGGAAAGAGCACTTGGCTAAAAAACATCCCCTTTGCAGCATCTGAATTGCGAAAACCTCATGCACTAGGAAATACAAATAGCATAGGTGGTTCAATTTCATCTTCATAGGCAACAAGACATAGTGGCAGCCTTGCATTTCCATTGCTAGACAATTTGGCTACTGATTGTTGACTTGTGGAGGAAATGGTATGGGATTGTATTTTGTTTAAAGGGATCATTGTTACTTTTGTATGTAGATATCCTATTTCAAGTGGGAGCTTTCCTATTTGTTTCGTATCCACTACCACATTACACAAATTCCCTCCTCCACCAACCTCCAATGCAGCTATTGTTGTGACATCTTAAAATTTTATCAGTTGTGCAACAACACCTTTCACTTTTGACCTATTGTTAGAGTTTAAATTCACAACTCTAGAATGCAGATTTGAAATGGACAAATATGCACAAATAAACTGCTCTTCAAATTAGGAGGGGAAGCTCCCTCTTGCTGATGGTGTTGAAGAAAGTAAACTAAAACTAAGTTGCCTATCTTTTTTATCAACTAAGAGCACAAGGTTTATAAAACTCAAGCATCGTAGCTGAGATTTTCTGATTTAGAACTTCAACTACGAATAACTTATGCTAATGACATTTCTAATTTCTCAAGTAAACACAAAGCAAGAGAAATAGAAATGGATGAAGTATGATTCTCTGACAAAATACTTAAATAAATTCTCCTTCCAACACACATCCACTTACTTTCAATGCAAGCTGAAATCAAAGATCATATAAGCATAACAAAATAAACAAAAATTTGAGACATTATATCAAGGGAAAATAGGCTCAAGACTTTATTTCTCAAATATCAGGAACAAAGATTACACTTAACACATGCACAGAACAAGAACCTGCAGCTAAAAGAGACTTACAAACTTGTTCTTACACAAAGAGGACAACAACTACAACAACAATTTGCTGGCTAAAGAGGCTTAGTAATTCACTATCATAAGCACAATTGAACAACACTGAATAACAATAGAAGGAATTATAGGCTCAACATTTGTTATCACAAGCATGGTTCCTACACAAAGTGAACTAAAACTGAATAACAACTTGCAGCATTATAGGCTTGCAATTTTCTATCACAATAACCGTTAAAGAAAATAATGACCAAAGGCTCTTATTTATAGGCAAGCAGAGGAGTAGGGAACCCTAAAATCTCCTTGCTTTTACAACTAGGGCTTATTCAACAAGCAAGATTTATTTCTAAAACTAGAAGAAGATAACATCTAACCACCTAAGAAAGCAACAAAAACAATAAAATCCAACTATTACATTTTATCTTCTTTCTCTTCTTCAAAGAATGAATAAGAATTGTTCCAAGAATAGAAAGAAAGCGAAAAGAAAGCTTCTAGATGAAAGTTGCTTTAAATCTCGATCACACCTGCTAAAAATCTAGAAACTGTGTCCCTATCAGGTGCATCAATACTATCAATAGAAAAGTTATGTTTTTCCAAGATTTCTTCACCATTTTCAATTGATCTTAGGAAATCATCAACCTCATTGGCTGCTTTCTCGAACCTTGTTGACATCATGGAAATGTGACTTAGCATAATCTTATGTTTTTCTTTCATCCACTTTGCGCAATCTTCTTGTTGTATTTGTCCTTGTGCATCTCCCATAGCCTTTCACATTCACCCTTAGAAATAGTCACACTTTTAGGCCAAGGGAGATTTGAGAAGCATTTCTCGATCATGTTAGGTTTCAAACTACAATTCAATCTGTTGTCTACTGACTAGATGTCTCGTGTCGCCAGATTGTAATGCTCGATGCAAGTGATTAAAAATTTGAGACACTGAACTGAAATAGGAATGGATGTTGTTGTGAGGAGTCCAGAGTGTCCTAAATTTCTGATTGTAGTGTTTCATGTGCTCTCCAAAGCATGTAGGTTGAACACTAGCTTGACGTGATGCAAGTCTATCTCAGTTGTTTGGATGAAGTAATGGTAGAGAGATGATTTGGTCTTGAAATCATTGGGAGTGTATTCCATTCTTAAAACCTTGAAGAATGACTATAAACTCACCTAGGTTTAGACAAGTTTTGAGCAACTTACTATTTTTAGAATGCAGGTTTTTCTTCCTCAAATGGACAAATTTTTGGAAATTTTTTTGAGATATGGGTTTTGCTCAAAATTTCGTTGCAAGACAACCCAGATCGCCTGTTTTTGAAATTTTTTAGTGTAGACTGAAGAAGCAACAAACCCTAATTTCTTCAATTTTTCATGAAAAAAGCTGACATCTGGGTTTTGTTCAGAATACAATTTGGAATGAACCCAGTTGATTAGATTTGAAAATACTGAAGGCTGATTAAAAAAGCAACAAACCCTAGAATCTAAAATTTTCTTGAAAAAAGCTATGATATGGGTTTTCTTCAGAAGAACGTTTCAAGAGGACCTAGATGATCAAAAATTGAAAACTCTGATGATTTCTTTGACATGCAAGGAAAAAGAAACTACTAAAACTTGAGAAATTCTTCAAAAATTCTTCAGAAAGTTGAGATGAAGAGACCTAGATGGCTGAAAATTGAAAATATTGACCTTCTTCAAAAATTCGATGTTTTGGATGAAAAAACATGAAAAAGTGAGGTCTTATGTTGCTGGTTTGAAAATTAATGGAGAACTTCTTGAAAATCAACAACCTTGAGTTCTTGAATCTTGAAATAAAAGCTTCAAAGTTGCTGCCTCTTTTCAACTTGGACTCCACCTACAAAGAATAATGAAATTTTAATGATAAAAGACTCTTAAAAAAGCTCAAGGCTCGAGAAAACCCTGCTTTCTTTTTGCTTTTATCTTCAAAACCCTAAAATCAGCCTGTTCATTGAACTTGGACATTCATGTTCATCTTATAATTTTGAAAATTTGAAAAATTGGCTAAGGCAAGGAAAGTTGGGTGCCCTTCTTGGCTAGAGGTGCCAAATTCTCCCAGACTTAACCATTTTTTGGAGTTTTTCAACTTTTCTCAACTTTGAAACCCTATTTTGATTTTGATCTTTGGCTTCTAGGTTGATCCGATGGATGAGCTGAATGTTTCATCATGAAGCTTGATCAAATCTAAGAAGATAATTCTAGAGGCACCTTAAGCTAAAACCTTTGTTTGATCCTCCAAAATTATGAGTGCCCATCTCCTTCTAGGGCACTCAACCTTCACAGTGTTAGCCATTTTTGTGTGATTTTCAAATTCATTTCCCTTTGATCTTCTGATGAAATCTCAATTCTGGGAGCTACACTGATCAGATTGACTAACCGTCAATTTCGTTGGATAGCCTGATTGAATATGACGAGGTGATCTTGGTGACTGCATCTACAAATTCCATTGTTTCAGGCTTCGAAACCTTGGGCGCACTTCTTCTCCAGGGGCACCCATGTTCACTAGACTTAGCCATTTTTAGGCTTCTTCATCAACTCTTCTCCAAATGATTTTGTCAGATATGATGATCCAGGAATCTGATTGACTGATGGTTGGACTTGTTGCAGAGCTAAGGAGATTCTGAGAGGGGTCTTCTAGGAGTCACATTTGCAGAAAAGTTCATTAGAGGAATCAAAATCTTGGGCGCCCCTGGCTAGCTGGGGCACCCAAATTCACAGTGTTAGAATTGTTTTCAATATTTTCTTCTTTGCTTTTGAATTTTGATTTTTAGCTCTTGTCAAACCCTCTGTTCAACCTTCTGCATCTGATGACTACCAACTCCGATTGACATGTTGATAGAAAGCCTGCTCAAATCTGAAGAAGTCAGGCTAGAGATTTCATTAGAAAATTCATCTGTTTAAGTCCTCAAAATCAAGGGCGCCTTTCTCCTTCTGGGGCACCCATCTCCTCTAGACTTAGAATATTTTTATCTCATTTTCATTCTTCAAACTTGATCTTCATCTTATACCTTCAACTTTGATCTGGATTTTCCAGAGATTGACCAGTCTGATGTTCTGATGGAGATATCCGCTACAAAGATGACTGAATTATGAAGAGATTGAGCACATATGTAAACCCTAACTGTTGAGTTAGGTATCTCAAAAGATTGGGTGCCCCTGGGCACCTGGGGCACTAAGAATTCCTAGACTTAGAATATTTTCAGTGATTTTCCATGATTTACATTGTCTTCTAGTTGAAACCTTTCCGTTTGATCTCAAATTCTAGGCGATTGAATGATTGGATGATGAAACTGTCAAACTCACTATAGAGCTAGATGGAATCTAAACAAATTTTCCTGGAAGCACAAACCCATATTCCATCATCTGATGCCCTAAAAAGATGGGCCTTATCTTCTCCTAGGGCGCCCATGGCTAGCAGACTTAGTCATTTTTCTACAAATTTCAACTCCCTTCTTCGTTCTTCATGCATGTTCACCATTCCATCTTATATTCAGTGCTTGCATGTTGAATCTAATGCTTGGCAGCTAATTAGCCTCCACAGATGACTTTTGAAGCTCTCGAAATGCTTTCTAAAATTGAAAAAGTAGAAAAGACCCACTAGGGAAAAATTGAGCATATCCTGATTCTGATTGCACCAGCCCAATGAGGAAGTATTTTAAGCCAATCAAAATTAGTTTGAACCCTAACAGACCAAATTTCTATTTTTAGAAAGTTTTTCTAGTATCCATTTCGAAAGAAACCCAAAAAAAGTTACTAAAAAGTAGAGATGAAAAACTGAGATTTGGGTTTTGAAAAACTGTTATTTCTAAAAATAGCAGTTTTCCTAAAAAGTAGAGATGAAAAACTGAGATTTGGGTTTTGTAGTTTAGGTAGCTCTGAGTAGACCCAGATCATTAGATTTTGAAAATTTCAAGTTTTTACCCCTCATGCAAGAAATGCAAACCCCAAATTTGACCTTTTTTGACAAATTTAACAAGACTTTTACTCATTTCTTCAAAATTCCTAAGTGTAGAAAAAAATAAACTTTGGGGTACAACATTGGCTCTGTTTGGGGACCATGGTGGATACTTACGACATAGGAGAACCAAAGAATCTCTAGAGTTTGAGCATAGACCAGTGCCTTATCCATTGGGTATCAAAGTCAACATCATTTCCTAATCACCTATTTGCAAGACTTTCCTAAGTCGCCTATGATCGGAGTTCCTAGAAATCACCTAATAGTTGGACTTCCCTAAAAATCACCTAAAACAAGACTCCTAATCACCTAAAACACGACAGGACTGTTACGAAATGGGGAAACACAACATAATGATCACATGACAGAAAAGGGAAACACATCATGAAAACATAAAAGAAAAAATATTTACAAAGATTTACTCCACCTCTTAAGGATGTTGTTTCTACCTAAAAGGCTTTACTTCTCTTGGGTATCGTAGGAGAAAAATATTCTGGGATGAAGATTCTCATATCTTCATACATCCAGGCAGAGGCACCTTGACAAAAGTCATAATATGGTGCAAGGAAGGAAGCAGGTACCACTGAGTCACCAACTTTGTTGTCATTCATCTTTAGGATGTCTTTGTTGTCAATCTTTGGGATATCTCTGTTGTCAAACTCTTCAAACCAATCAATCACATTCCACACCTAATTTATATAATGTCATAGATGATCCTTTTTGACTTGGAAATATCCTTTGATTGGGTCATTGATCAGCTCCACATACCCTTTAACACATAGGAGTTCAATTCCCATGTCTTCAGCATTTTTGAGGCCTAACAAAAGTGCCTCTTTTTCAGCTTCAGTAAACTTGAATTGCAAACCATGTGACAATGGGTGCAATTGTTCTTTAGGGGAGATGATCACTTCCCCTGCTCTTGATTTTGTATTATAACCACCCCCATTGAACTGTATTGTCCATAACTTTGTATTGTCTTTCAGTCTCTTTTCTAGACAAGCAATGTTCTGGTCTTCAGTTTCTATCTCCGATAGTGTCGCATAATTACCAAGACCCGTTCCTTGATACAGAATTTGGGTTTGGGGGTTTGGGATTTTCACTACCATGAATTGGGATTTGGGTTCAAGTTCTATCTTGATTCTTTCTTCCTCCACAGGAATGGTTGCAAATGACCAATCTAACTACATTGCACCACCAAGATCTCTACAGAAGCTTCGGCTCAACAAAATCCTGTAGCTGGGTGGGATGTCAGCCACTAGGTTATTCATCACTAACCTTTTCTTTGGACAAGCCACCAACCTTACTTGAGTGTCCTTCATTTGTTTGACCAACGACACCAACTCAAACTGAAGTGGGTAACATTCGTGTTGGGTTTTTTTGCATGAGAGTCCCAACACTTTCATTACTTGTAGAGGCATGATGTTGTATGAGGCTCCTAAATCAATAATGCAATTGCTCAATTTAAATCCTCCTATACATAAAGATCTATAGAAAGGTTTGGAATTTTCTTTCACCGGAATAGATGGCTTGAGCAATGTAGGCTAAATTAAAGCTTATTTCTTTACATGTTGTATTATTATGTCCAGCTGCTCAGGATGATCACAAAGGTACTCCAACTATGAAATATCAACCTTGGTCTTCATCATGGAGTTTATAATGTCAAAATCAGCTGGTGATGGATCTTGAGCAATCGCCTTAGCATTCTCTTGTTCTCTAGCTCTCCACCTCTCTTCTTCTTTTTGCACTTGCAAGAGAAAAGCGCCTATAAACACAGGAAAAGGGTGTCTTCCATGATTTACTGCAAGAGAGTAGTGGCAAAGGTCTTTTTTTTTCAATAACAAGTTCCCTTTGAAAGTATCTTGGAGCGAAGTCTCCATCAAAGTTGTTCATCTGTGGTAAGACAACATTCAAACTTGGTGTAGGGACAAAACTGGAACTGGGTGCAATATCAGCGTATCCCATAATCTAATTCATTCTTAAGTTCTCAAGACATGTAGCACTAGTATGTTCATCGATATCATCAAAGGAACAAAATACTGTGTGTGGTGCAACTTCAATTGTTGGTCTTGGTGGAGGTGCTAGCAACTACGACTTGTAATTGTTGTAAGGATGAAAATGATTTCTCCTTGGCTGATATGACTACTAAGGTTGATATTGCTGTTGAGGTTGATATTGTGGTGGTGGTAGTGCAATCATGTCATTGGCTACCTCTTGTAGCTGTGGATTTGCAGAACTCTAAACTACAGGCCTGATTGAATCCTTCTTCATTATGCCAAAAGTGATCATATTATCTTCCAACTTGATGACATGTCTTTGTGCATCCATCAATTCTATTTCTTTTTCTGTCTTCAAGAAGAAGGCTATCTTTGATGGAAGAGAATTTATGAAGTAGCTCATCAGAATCTCCAGTGATGGATTAAGTGTACAAGAAAGTCGCGTAACAAGATAATTAAATCTTGCTACAAACTCCCTGATGGGCTTGTTGTACTCCATCTTTAAATTTGCAAGTTGGGCAAACAACTAGTTGCTATCTTTAGTAGGATTGAATCTCACCAAAAATTTCTCACTCATAGTTGCCCAGCTTGTAATAATGCCCGACTCCAGTGATTGAACTAGTCAGCAACATTCCCAACTAGAGTCTCCACAAAGAGACGCACTACGATGTCTTCATGTTCGATGTGCAAGATGGATTAGGCCATCAAGAAGGAAGAAATATGATCATCAGGATGTTGAGTTCTATCACTGCGAAATTGTGGAAAGTGCTTCCTTGACCCCCTTTAGGTAATTCGTGGTGCTCCCACAAAGCCAAAGGTTCAATTTGATTGCCCCAAGGTAATGGGAGTGGATGTCTTAGGTTCCTGCTAGCATTATTGTCATTATAACCCACTGCTTCTTGCTAGATCACGCAATAGGGTGCTAGATGGTCATTCCTGTGACATAAAGAGTAAGCTTTCTTGAAGTTTTATGCCTCATGCCCCACGGTGGGTGCCAAAAAATTATTGGCATTTAAATTCGCACCGCTGGAATGCGGATTTGAAATGAACAGTTATGCATAGATAAACTGCTCTTCAAATTAGGAGGGGAAGCTCCCTCTTTCTGATGGTGTTGAAGAAAGTAAACTAAAACTAAGCTGCCTATCTTTTTGATCAGCTAAGAGCACAAGGTTTATAAAACTCAAGCATCGTAGTAGAGATTTTTTGATTTAGAACTTCAACTACGAATAACTTATGCTAATGACATTTCTAATATCTCAAGTAAATGCAGAGCAAGAGAAATAGAAATGGACGAAGTATGATTCTTTGAAAAAATACTTAAATAAACTCTCCTTCCAACACACATCTACTTACTTTCAATGCAAGCTGAAATTAAAGATCATATAAGCATAACACAATAAACAAAAATATCAGACATTATATCAAGGAAAAATAGGCTCAAGACTTTATTTCTCAAATCTCAGGAACAAAGATTACACTAAACACATGCATGGAACAAGAACCTACAGCTAAAAGAGACGTACAAATTTGTTCTTACACAAAGAGGACAACAACTACAACAACAACTTGCTAGCTAAAGAGGCTCATTAAGCACAATTATAAGCACAATTGAACAACATTGAATAACAATAGAAGGCTCTATAGGCTCAGCATTTGTTATCACAAGCATGGTTCCTACACAAAGTGAACTGAATCTGAATAACAACTTGTAGCATTATAGGCTTGCAATTTTCTATCACAATAACCGTTAAAGAAAATAATGACCAAAGGCTCTTATTTATAGGCAAGAAAAGGAGTAGGGAACCCTAAAATCTCCTTGCTTTTACAACTAGGGAGTGTTCAACAAGCAAGCCTTATTTCTAAAACTAAAAGAAGATAACATCTAACCACCTAAGAAAGCAGGAAAAATAGGAAATGCCAACTATTACATTTTATGTTCTTTCTCTTCGTCAAAGAATGGATAAGAATTGTTCCAAGAATAGAAAGAAAGTGGAAAGAAAGCTTCTAGATGAAATCCACTTTAAATCTCAATCACATCCACTAAAAGGCTAGAAATTGTGTCCTTGTCAGGTGCATCAATACTATCAATAGAAAAATTGTGTTTTTCCAAGATTTCTTCACCATCTGCAATTGATCTTAGGAAATCTTCAACCTCATTGGCAACTTCATTGGAAATGTGACTTAGCAGAATCTTATGTTTTTATTTCATCCATTTTGCACAATCTTCTTGCTGTATTTCTCCTTGTGCATCTCCCATATCCTTTCACATTTTCCCTTATAAATAGTCACACTTTAAGGCCAAGGGGGAATTGAGAAGCATTTCTCGATCATGTCAGGTTTCAAACTACAAATCAATTTGTTGTCTACTGATTGGATCTCCCATGTTGCCAGATTGTAATGCTTAATGCAAGTGATTACAAATTCGAGACTCTGAACTGAAATAGGAATGGATGCTACTACAAGGAGTCCAAAGTGTCCTAGATTTCTGATTGTAGTGTTGCCTGTGCTCTCCAAAGCATGTAGGTCAAACACTGGCTTGACATGATGCAAGTCTGTCTCAGCTATTTTGATGAAGTCGTGGTAGAGAGCTGATTTGGTCTTGAAATCGTTGGGAGTGTATTCCATTATGAAAAACTTGAAGAATAACTGTAAACTTGCCTAGGTTCAGACAAGTTTTGAGCAACTTACTATTTTTAGAATGTTGGGTTTTCTTCCTCAAATGGACAAATTTTTGGAAATTTTTTTGAGATATGGGTTTTTCTCATAATTTTGTTGCAAGACAACCCATATCACCTGTTTTATAAAATTTTTAGTGTAGACTGAAGAAGCAACAAACCCTAATTTCTTTAATTTTTCATGAAAAAAGTCGGCATCTGGGTTTTGTTCAAAATACAATTTGGAATGAACCCAGTTGATCAGATTTGAAAAATACTGAGGGCTAACTAAAAAAGTAGCAAACCCTAGAATCTAATTTTTTTTTGAAAAAAGTTGTGATATGGCTTTTCTTCAAAAGAACGTTTCAAGAGGACCTAGATGGTCAAAATTTGAAAACTCTGATGATTTCTTTGACATGCAAGGAAAAAGCAACTGGTGCAACTTCAGAAACTCTTCAAAAATTCTTCAGAAAGTTTAGATGAAGAGACCCATATGGCTGAAAATTGAAAATATTGACCATCTTCTTCAAAAATTCGATGTTCTGGATGAAAAAACATGAAAAAGCAAGGTCTTCTGTTGCTGGTCTAAAAATTAATGGAGAACTTCTTGAAAATCAGCAACCTTGAGTTTTTGAATCTTGAAATAAAAACTTTAAAGTTGCTTCCCCTCTTCAACTTGGACACCACCTACAAAGAATAATGAAATTTGAATGATAAAAGACTCTTAAATAAGCTCAAGGCTTGAGAAAACCTTGCTTTCTTTTTGCTTTTATCTTCAAAACCCTAAAATCAACCTGTTCATTGAACTTGGACATTCATGTTCATCTTGTAATTTTGAAAATTTAAAAAATTGGCTAAGGCAAGTCAAGTTGGGCACCCTTCTTGGCTAGAGGTTCCAACTTCTCCCAGATGTAACCATTTTTTGAAGTTTTTCAACTTTTCTCAACTTTGAAACCCTATTTTGATTTTGATCTTTGGCTTCTAGGTTGATCCAATGGATGGGTTGAATGTTTCATTGCGAAGCTTGATTGAATCTGAGAAGATCATCCTAGAGGCACCTTCAACTAAAACCTTCGTTTGATCCTCCAAAATCATGAGTGCCTATCTCCTTCTAGGGCACTCAACCTTCACAGTGTTAGCCATTTTTGTGTGATTTTCAAGTTCTTCATTTCCCTTTTATCTTCTAATGAAATCTTGATTCTGGGAGCTACACTGATCATATTGACTGACCATCAGTTTCATTGGATAGCCTGATTGAATCTGACAAGGTGATCTTGGTGACTACATCTGCAAATTCCATCATTTCAGGATTCAAAACCTTGGGCACCCTTCTTCTCCATAGGCGCCCATGTTCACCAGACTTAGCCATTTTTAGGTTTCTTCATCAACTCTTCTTTAGATGATTTTGTCATATCTGATGATCTAGGTGTCTGATCAACTGATGGCTGGACTCATTGCGAAGCTAAGGAGATTTTGAGAGGGGTCTTCTGGGAGTCACATCTGTAGAAAATTTCATTAGAGGCATCAAAAGCTTGGGAACCCCTGGCTAGCTAGGGCGCCTAGCTTCACAATGTTGAACATTTTTCAATATTTTCTTCTTTGCTTTTGACTTTTGATTTTTAGCTCTTGCCAAACCCTCTGTTTAACCTTCTGCATCTAACGACTTCCAACTCCAATTTACATGTTGATGGTCTCATTGGAAAGCTTGTTCAAATCTAAAGAAGTTACGCTGGAGATTTCATTGGAAAATTCATTTGTTTAAGCCCTAAAAATCAAGGGTTCCTTTCCCCTTCTGGGGCGCCCATCTCCTCTAGACTTAGAATATTTTTATTTAGTTTTCATTCTTCAAACTTGATCTTCATCTTATACCTTCAACTTTGATCTGGATTTTCTAGAGATTGATTAGTTTGATGTTCTGATGGAGATATCCACTATGAAGCTGACTTAATTCTGAAGAGATTGAGCCCATATGCAAACCTTAACTATTGAGTTAGGCCTCTCAAAATACTGGGTGCCCCTGGGCATTGAAAGTTCCTAGACTTAGAATATTTTTAGTGATTTTCCATGATTTGCATTTTGTCTTCTGTTGAACCTCTTCATTTGATCTCGAATTCCAGGTGACTAAATGATTTGATGATGACACTATCAGACTCATTGCAGAGCAGGGATAACTTTAGGAAACCCCCCTGGGCAAAGGTGTAAAATCTCTGCGAATCTTTCCTTCTATTTGAAAAAAATTATTAATTTTCCTAGCGAATCTATGCACATTATTAAAAAAAATTATAAAATCATGGTGAATCTTAATGAGTAATTGGTAAAAATAATAATCATAGTGGTGAATCCTAGCAAATAATCACTAAAGAGATTAATTATGATGGCAAATCTCTCCTTTAAAAATTTGCATATTTGGTCAACACAGTTCCCCCATTTTTTTTTTTTGTAATATTGAAGTAGGGGCTCGGGGGTGGTAGCCACCAGTAGGGTCAAGGGGCAGTGCCCCTTGCAAGGGTCAAGGGGGCAGAGCCCCCTTGTGGGGGTCGAGGGGGCAATGCCCCCTCATGGGGTCTGGGGACAGTGAAACACACACATATTAAGTGTTTTTTAAAAATTTCACTTTAAAGTTAAAACTAAATGAAAAGTGAAAATGTTACCATCGATTAGCTTTTTAATTAGATGGTTGCAGGTTAATTCCATGGCCTAATATGCATGTTCCTTTTAAAAGGCTTATTGAGGCCTAGAATTTGTTTTGGGCCACATGATTAGATTTAATCATGTGGCCGAAAACAAATTTCGAGCCTCAATAAGCCTTTTAAAAGGTACATGCGTATTAGGCCATGGAATCAACCTGTAGCCGTGCGATTAAAAAGCTAATCGATGGCAATAAATAAAAGCCTCAAAATTAAATGGTAATTTATTATTAGTGGAGATATTACCCCAAAATTAATGGTAGGAATATAATATTATTGGTGAATATAATTAATATTTGTAATTACAGTATAAACTACTAGCAAATCATTTCCAATGACGCATCATTTAAATAGGCGAATTAATCGAGACGAAATTATTTTTTTGTAAAAACCTGGCAATTCAACATCCTTTTAAGCTTGTACTATTCGCCATTTTTGGAGGTTCCAATTTCAATTTTTTGCCAATTGACGAATATTCGCCACTAAATTTTTCCCTGCTGTAGAGTTGGGAGGAATCTGAACAACTTTTCCTGGAAGCACAAACCCATATTCCATCATCCGATGCCCTAAAAAGATGGGTTCCTATCTTCTCCTCAAGTGCCCATGGTTGGCAGACTTAGTCATTTTTCTACAGATTTCAACTTCCTTCTTCGTTCTTCGTGCATTTTCACCATCCCATCTTCTATTTAGTGCTTGCATGTTGAATCTAATGCCTGGCAGTTGACTGGCCTCCATTGATGACTTTTGAAGCTCCTAAAATGCTTTTTGAAATTAAAAAAGCAGAAAAGACCCAATAGGGAAAAACTGACCATTTCTTGATTTTGACTGCACCGGCCTAATGAGGAAGTATTTTAAGCCAATCAAAATTAGTTTGAACCCTAACGGGACAAATTTCTATTTTTAGAAAGTTTTTCCAGTATTTGTTTTGAAAGAAACCTAGAAAAAGTTACTATTTTTAGAAAAATTCTAAAAATAGTAGTTTTCCTAAAAAGTAGGGATGAAAAAATGAGATCTGGGTTTTGTAGTTTAGGTCGCTTTGAGCAGACCCAGATCGCTAGATTTTGAAAATTTCAAGCTTTTACACCTCATGCAAGAAATGAAAACCCCAATTTTGACCTTTTTTGACAAATTTAATAAGACTTTTACTCATTTCTTCAAAATGCCTAAGTGTAGCAAAATTTTCTAATTTGGGGTACAACACATGTCAATTGTGCAACAACACCTGTGACTTGAGACGTTGATGAATTGTGCAACAAGAGCTTTCACTTTTGACCTATCAGTTGTTCAACAACACCTTCCATTGTTGTCTTTGTTTTATGAAATTCATGTCTTTTAGATTGCAGCTCTCTAAGAACAACATTAAGCTCCTCTTCTTTTCACCATGACAACTTCTTTTATTTTAATTTCTTTTCTAAGTGGTTAATTTTACTGTTTGATTGTTCTGCTCCACTTTTAGTAGTTCCAGCTATTATTTTTGCAGTGTGTTTATGATTAGAGTATGTAGATGTTTCTTTTCACAAGCTTGTTTGGGAACTTGTCTGCCTTTTCCGATAAGACTTTCATGCCTCCACCCAACTGATTCTCTTTTTCTGCACTTAGGTCTGATATTTCCTTTTCCTTATCATCCATTTCCAATTGTATTTGTTCCATGGAGTTGCTAACTTGAAGAATGGTTGCCTTCATTTGTTCAACCCCACTTATAACATCATCTCTCTCTTTCTCTGTGTACAAAAAATCATATGCAATACAAAACCTTTAGAGTTAATCCCCTTGTGCATTTCCATTTGCATCTTGCACATACTGCACATGCATCTTGTTTTGTAAAACTACAAATTGGAAAAAATAGGGTGTTATGAAAAGCGCAACCCACTCACAGTTGTAAAACTAGATGTAAGTGCAAAAAAAGAGAATTTGTTGAGTTGAAACATTAAAGTCTTATCTCAAACATATCAATTAATTAATCACAAATACACTTGTTACAAATAACTTGTTCAAAGAAGCATATGAATTATTTAATCATAAAAACACTTGTTGCAAATAACTTGTTAAAAGAAAAAAATGGATTATGCAATCATGAAAACACTTTGAAAGATGGGAAAAAAAGAAGCTGCAAAGGTACATGAAAGTATTCAGTACATTCAAAACTCTATCCCTTTTCCTAAAAGAAATCCGACAGAATCCAAAAAATATTTGTTATGAGAATTGTGTGACATGGTATTAATTAAAAAAATACGAGGAGATATTACAAAGTGTGTAATGAAAAAAAAGGAATCTGCTCTAAAAACACTTAGAAAGAAGTAGACCAAAGTAAACAAGATAGATAATGTATTGATTGAAGAGGTTGTTCCTGCTCCTGACAAGTGGAGGAAGAAGCATGTGCAATATGTGCAAGGGGAAAATGGAAATGCAGAAGGGGATTAACTCGAAAGGTTTTCTATTGCATATGAATTTGTGCAAGCAGAGAAAGAGAGAGACGATGCTATGAGCGGGGTTGAACAAATGAAGG
>VDFB02269753.1:0-49277 GCA_007258455.2 Sequoia sempervirens | reverse complement strand
TTGGAACTTAAGTTCCATGGTTTGCAGATTTAGAGAAATCTCTCCAAGTGAACACAGCCATTGAATGCCTAGAACGACATTTGTATCTCCAATGTTGACTACATAGAAGTCATCCTTGACTTCATATTTGCCCAATTGCATAGTCATGTTTGAAATCTTCTTGGTGCAAGAAATGTGGAACCCATCAGCAACCATAACCTTGAAGCCTTCAAATTCTTCTGTTTGCAGCCCCTTCTTTGCCACCACAACTTCATCAATGAAGTTATGCATTGCTCCAATGTCAATCAAAGCAACTATTCGCTGCCCCTTAATCATCCCTCGAACTTTGAAGGATTCATTTTTTTGAAAGCTCAAAAGTTGAGCCAAAGTACCCCCACTTCCTTTTTCATCTTCAGACTCTTCTGGGGCTCTTTCCTCTTTGCTGTCATCAAAATCAGAATTACTTTCTTGAGCTGAATAGTATTCAATTTGATGAATTTTGACTCCCTTTGGGCAAATATGATCTTGGGACCATTTTTCTCTACACTGGGAACATAACCCCTTTCTTCTGAGTTTGTTAAGTGTCTCTGGATCCAACCTTGTGACATGAGTTTTATGCGGTTTGAACTCCTTATGGTGAGGTCTTTTTCCTTTGTCCTTGTGAAATGATGGCTTGGATTGAAATTTGGCTTTAGGAGCAGCCCACTCCATATTTCTTGCTTTCTTCATCGCCTCTTGTAAGGAGGGTGGATCAAAGGCTTTAATCCAACCCTTGAGTGGTTCCATAAGCCCTTCACTGAATAGGATCACCAACCGCCTCTCGGTGATTCCCGTGACCATTACTGAAAGCCTCTGAAATTCAGCTATGTAAGCATCAACTGTGCCATATTGTCTAAGCTATGCCAATTCTCTGAAATGCACTTCTGAATCCTTTTTCTCAAATCTCTCTATGAGTCTATTAGTGAACTCATCATAAGTAGTGATAGACCGATGACCCAAGGTGACTAGGCCATGGTACCACCACTTGTGTGCTACCCCATCTAGGTGTAGCGTAGCGAACTTAATTGCCTCCTCTTCTACCATGGGTCTAAGAGCTAGATAGTTGTCTAACTTTTGTATCCAAGTTCTTGCTGAACTGCTGTCACTCCCATCAAAATGTAGAAGCGTCACCTTGCTGATCGCTTGATGCAAATCCCTCTGTACTGTTGTTCCCCTATGTTCATGATGTCTTCCTTGTCCTCTATTCTTCCTCTTATGATCCACAAAGTCATTGTAAGACATGTCTAACTTGATTTCATCAAGGAGAGAATCATACTCAGCACAGTTGATTCTCAACTATTCCACAAATGATGCATTTTCTTCCGGATCAGGTGGAGGGTTTACTGGTGCCAAGAAGGTGGGTTTAAATGGCCTGGAAGAAATGTATGTGCTATTTGAAGTAGGCTGGGCAGCATGTCCATTATTCTGGTTGGAGGCGCTGTGTTCTCCCGTATGCCCTAGATTGTTCTATGGAATTGGGTTCTGACCCATTTTTCCCATCATGAAAGATATCATATCCATCATGGCGTCCATCTTCCTCTCGAACCTTCTTCCCGGACTTGGTGTTCTTTCCCTTCCTTTCCCACTTTCATCTCTGTTGTTGGTAAACCTCTCATTACCACCCACTGACCTCTCACCTTCCACCATTTCTGTTTCCTAAGAAGACTCCCAATGAGCCCTCAAAACCTCTGATGTTGTCTGACCTTCTGGAACTTGATGCCACTGAAACTGACTTGTAGCCTTCTTGTCTTCCCTTGCTAAGTATCTTCTTTCTCTATCACTCATAGAAGGTTTGTTTCACAGGACGGCAGGATGTGTGGCTCTGATACCACTGAAATATTCCGAACCAATTTTTTCACTTTTTTGATTACAATAAGCAATGCAACACACATCCATTAGGGTTAGCGCTTAAACCAAAACGATGCAGAATACAACTCTAACCAAGAATGTACACCAAGATCCCGAGTTGGGCAAGGTGTGAGCATATGGTTAGAGGATCTCAGTGCATGTTGAAAGAGTAACTCTAACCAAGAATGTGTCCAAGGTGGACGAGCATATGGTCAGAGGATCTCTACCAACTACAATTGCTGAAAGTAAACTCGACGCCAAGGATGTGCTATCCAACCCAGGGTGGGAATGGAACTACCATATGGCGGATATGCTACAAGCTACAATGCAATTCAAATGTAAATAGGCGGCAAGCCAGCCTCTTCCACTTATTCAGTGGGTATTACAAAAAACATGAAGAGAGATATTAAGAATTGCTGACAGTATTACTGATCAGCTTACAAGTAATAGGAAGTGCCTGCAAGAACAAGGATTAGAAGCTCTTCAATTGCTGCAATAGTAAATGTGACCTCCACCAGGCTTAATATGACTTCCTAACACCAATCCTTCACCAAAATGCAATTTGCTCAAATCTGATATGACAGACCAGCAGCTTGAATGATAGAACCAGCACTCTAATAACTCACTAAAATGCACTTTTCTCACTCAAAACTCACTCTATTGATATGGAATCAAATGCATAACACCCTAAAGAAGATGGCGACCAAGTTGGAACATTAAAACCACACCCATAAACCCTTAACCATTTCTTGCACAAATCCCAAGAAAACTCAAATGGTATGGCCCTCTAAGAAGGGCGATTTTCTTTATAAAATTCAATGCTTTGTCAAAAAATCTGAAACTTGTCAAATAGGGGCGCCCTTACCAAGGAGACACAATGAAACAATACCCATAACCAGCATATTTTTATTTTCAATGATATGAATGAAACTACAGATCAGCCATGATATCAGCAACTCTAGATTTTTGATATGAAATGCAATAAACTGAACTGCAAAGCAAAACTCAAGCTACAATGCAAACCTCACTACAAAATCCTCTCAACAAGAAGCAAACTTCTCCACTAGATATTATCTCTCAAGCACGAAGTCGAGCCAAGGCTAGGAGGCATTCATTCCTCGAAGCAATTCCAAACTTCAAGATGCTTTTAGGTTTTGACTTGACCATTGACCAAGCAAAAAGGTGGCGTCCCATTTCAAGTGAGATAAAAATCATTTTTAAATAATATATCAAGCTCTCCAAGGATGGCGTAGTTTTCTTCTTGAGCATTTTTTGACCTTAGAACATCAAATATTTCTTAATTGAATAAGCACCCTCAAAAGTCCCTCTCTTAAAAACAACATAAAGTTGTCTCCTTATGCCAAGGGGTCCCAATATTAAATTATTACATTTTTCTGATTAAATTCACTTATCTCAAAAAATGCATCAAAGGCCAAAACCAAACATACCAACTGAACTGATAGCTGAGGGAAGCCAATTGAACTAGAACCAACCTGTCCACTGCCAAAAATAGAATTTACTAAAAATAGTAAATTCCAGAAAGTGCTTGGAACACAAAGCAAGTCACACCACTGCGAAGCTCTCTGAAAACCCAGAAAGAATCCACAATTCAATCACCAAATTTCGAGCAACAACAACCTCCAAAACAGGAAACCCTAATTTCACCTTCCGAGTAGCCTACGGGTCTCCGGAATAGGCCAACGGTCAACTGAAAAGATCATGCTCGAGAAGGGGACATTACACAAGCCCTTATCAATAAAAATTAAAAATACACAACTACAAACAACAGATTCAACATCCACAAGCTGATATGAAATTTGGAACACTCAAATGACAAAAATATGAAAAGTACTAGTAGATTTGGTATACAATAGTCGGTAACCTTTAATGTAATGTCCCCTTCTTAAGCATATTTAATTTGTGAACAATTAGCCTATTTTCCAAGTTTTCCCATAGGCTAATTGGTCGATAAGGTAGAACTCCAACTTTCTTGGAGAGCACAAGATTGATCAAGTGATCTTGGTGAGCCTCACGAGGCTTTCAAAATGCGATTTTGTCTCTTTGGGATCTCTCCAAACTTCTTGGAACAACATGCTATTTTTAGAAATTGTCCAAGTTGCATCAGTTCATCGTCCTAAGTCCTCAGTAATATTATGGTATGGTCAAAAACTCACATTTGTCTCATTTTGATGCATTCCACAACTTTGGTTCATTTATTAAATTATTAAATAATTATAATTTAAGTTGTCTCTAATGTCCCATTTTGATGGAGTTTGATTGATTGAAATTCGCACTCCGAAAGGCTTTCTTATTATTGATTGATTATATCTGATCAATAATTTATTCTCTATGGCTGTGTTTTATAAGGAGGCGGCACAGTACTCCTGAATATATTAATAGTTTAATACAATGTGTATGAAGAAAAGGTGATCAATAAACTTGCTATGTCCATCTAATTAGATATCGGCTGGTCAAATATATATAATTGCTTCAAGTGGGAAATAATGTAAAATCAGACCTGATTGATTCATAGCAGGGGAATCGAGCTTTGTGGGAAGATTATTATCAAATATATTTAGCCACCATCTTTCATATTGAAGCCATGATTAGCCAAAAGGCATCATATATTTCATAAACAAGGGAGATAGTATTAATGAGTGCAGCCTTCCAAAATCAGAATCGCATCCGTCTGGATGTCAACGTTGAATAGGAGGGAACAATTGCAATTTATATCTTCAGAAACTCTGATCGCAATGCTCTATCTAGAACCTCGAACCGCCTAATATTGGACGCATGAGGTATTTGCGAATATTCTGATATAGCGCCAAAGAAAAAAGGGAAATCGCTCAAGCATAATGTCGTAAACTGAGACAACGAAGTAAATAGGGGGCATCAATCCTTAACACATAATTGCATGTTCTTAAAGGTCTGATCAGAGACTGCAATCATATTGATGCCACATTTATATGACACATTCAATCGCATGAGTTTAGAGTATTCAAGCAGAGACAGTAGTTATTTATCCTTGTCAAACTTTAGTTCTTGAATTAATTGTTAATTCAGGGTTTTATTTTAGAATTTTTATCAGAAAACTGTTATTACTATTACCATCATAATATCCATTCTTATTCATATAAATAATGGTTCAGCATAATCAGAAGTTAGAGTTGTCTCTAGAGGTTTATAACTCTTTATAATCTTCCTCTTGTAATATTGATTTATGGGCATATGTTGATATCTTATGTATAAAATAAATGCGGGATTTAAGGTAATCCTACAAGGAACATTACAAAGTACAACCTCTGCTTTGTTGACAAATTGTTTAAATTGTCAACCCTTAATGGATTAAATCGTAAAAACTACCAATCCGGAGCAAGGGTTATTACTCTTGGTATCAGAGCTGGTGAACTTGCCAGCCTGTTGGGGAAAGTCAAAATTTAGATTATGATATTGAGAGCATGGCACCAAAGGATAGACAATGGTTAGTAAAAGCATTACAAGAAGTTGGTAACAAGCTTGACAATCAACACCAATCAAGAAATGATATCTTCAACGCCTTGAATGAACTAGAGGGATATTTGAGTTTAGTGGAGCACTCACCTTCAAATTCATTACAGCTAGCTCTTGTTCCTATAGTAAACTAAGGCAATCAAAGTTGTTGAGGCATCTTGATAATGAAATCAAGCTAGTGGTTACTTCATGCTTAAGTGAGATTTTAAGAATTTTGGTACCTCTAGTTCCCTATGACGATGACACCATGAAGGAGGTATTGCACCTTATGGTAGATAGTTTCCAAAACCTAGATGACATAAGTAGTAAGCATTACTCAAGAAGGATGGACATATCAAAGATATTTTCAGAAATTAGAGAAAGTAACCTTCTTTTGGACTTAGGGTTGCAATATCTAACCTACGATATGTTTTATCATTTCTTTGTCACAATTAAAATGTACATAATAAAGGTTTGTTTGCAGCCATGAAATATATTATGATTCTAACTATCTAGGAGAGTGATGCTTTCTCTCGACCCACCATGTCTATACTATGGACTGTTTGGAAACAAGAATGGGTTCCCTCTTCATTTGCGTATACATTGTTCCTCGATGTGTTCATACAATGTGAGGAAAAATTAAAACCTCACTTGGAAAAAGAAGAGCAAGAGAGGATCAATTTAGAAAATGAATGGGAGGAAGTTCCTTTAGTTGTACATATAGAAGATGAATGCAATAAAATACAAGATGTGGAAATTGCTCATAAGGAGGAAGATAAATCTTCATACGTTTCTTCTATCACAAATGAAACAAGTACTTGGGTTCATGAGGGTTATGAGACAACCACTAATACAGAGTTAATACATAAGGATCAAACTAAAAATGATAATGGATTCACATCTGCTATAGATGATAATTTCTTTCATTTCAATGATGCAGGAAATTTTTGGTTTGACTACCAAAATGAGCCTATAAAGAATGCATGTGAAATTCCTTTTGACCCTAAGTTGCTCTTACTCCATCTCAAGGATCATGCATTGAGGATGACATAGAAGGGATTGGAACTATTAATCATAAATTAGATTATGTGCAGTCACTTAGGGATAAGGATTTTGGTAATAATTTTCCCTCACCTTTTGAGGAGGACATGGTCTTCTCTAATCAGTCAATCGTTACTAATGAGAAGAGTACTCCTAACGAAAGTGAATCGAAAGAGATGTTATATGACAGTTCAAGGCACCTTGAGGCAAATAAACAAAGAATTTCGGCATTGAAAAATGGGAAAAGGCAGTTATGGGTCACATAAGAGAGAATGGAAAGAAAAGAGTCAACAAAAACACAAAATTCAGAGGAGGAAAGAGACAAGCAAATGAGGAAGATCTTTTATGAAGCAATGGCAAGCAAAAAACCAGGGGAACTAATGGATAGTGTTGAAGATGTGGAGAGGACTCTATGACTGTGTGAATGGTGGAATGAGAAAGCTAAACATGCCAAGATGGTAGCAGCTTGAGCAAGAGAGAACTTGCAGAAAATTAAGCAAAGGCATGGACACATAGATGAACATGAGTAATGCAACAAGAATTCTGCACACCCATCCACCTAGTCAAAATTCTCAACACCTAACGTTGAAGACTTTGGAGGTTCATACCTCAAAGGAAGTGAGTCTGAAAAGATTAGCAGCTAGAGGTCACGAGGCCTTAGATCTATACAAGCAAAGTGAAGTTAAATTGATATATGATCAACAAGCATTACGAGATGCAAAAAATCAGAATGAAGTAACTAAACACTACAAGGAGCAAGAAGACAAAGGAAGAAATGAGATTAAGGAATTGGACAACATAGATGAGACCTATGACTCGAACCACTGTCCAGAACAATCAGATAATAAAAGTTTAGAAATAGTTGGATCAAAGTTAGGAACTAAGGATAACTTTCAAATTGTTAATAATCTGTCATGTCCCCGAAATCGTAACACTAAGATAACAAAAAACATATTTAAAAATATTAACAATTCGATTTCATTATAATTATAATTATCGATAATATTATAATTATAATTATTATATTATAAATATTAAAACATAAATACTAGCAATTTAAATATTATAATCATTACGATGTAATAGATATTAAAATACATAAAATTTATATAAAGCACAAACATAAAATAATATTATAATTATCGAATATAAAATTATAAATATTGTGATTATGATCATTATAATGTTAATATAATTATAATAAGGGACGTTACACATTGTCTTATTATCCACGTAGGGATGCTCCAACAAATGGCATCACTACCATATAAGGCTGGCATTCATTAAACAAAAACCTGATACCTTTAAGCTATGTTGGCACTAACCAATGGTGTGATATCCTTTTGTAATCGCGGCTTCTTGATTATGTATATAACTTCAGCAGTGAGCATTAGAAATTCTTTCATCAATAATAATTAATATATTTCCCATCAGTGGTGCTTGGGAAATAAGGAACTCTTATAGTTAATAATATGATTAACCCGTCATCCCAAGCGACTTCCTTGAAACAGCGTCTAATACTCTGAGTAGAATATTCAATTAATATGAATTATAGGAGGTGCGATTAGTTAAGGCGAAGAGATACAAAATGAGAAGACACTTCTCACATCGAATACCATATAAAAGGGATTGAAACTCATACTAGACGGCGGGGATGAAATAGAGATTTGAATAGGGTTTTACGACACAAGCAAGACATCCAACCAACCCTCAATACAGGCACTGTAATAAGTAGAAAGCACTAAACACTCAGCCAAGGCTGAGTCACAGGAGTTAAGGAATTAAAGGGTAGAAACAATGGCTTGTGGGGGGACGTGGGGAGGGGGGGCGAGGTGGGGAGGGGGGGGGGCGGAGGAGTAAGCACAAACTAGCCCACATTTGTATGCATATATTTCAATAGGTAAATCTGAAACAACACCCATATTAGAGTATCTATTTGCACCTCTTAAAACAGTTCAGATTATAGATTGTTTATCAAAATCCATATCTGATAAAGCTTATTTCTACCAACAATTCGTTAATATCACCTATATATATATATATAAAATTCAAACCACCAAACCCATAATAGTTTGAAGATTACTCTTAACTAGTTTAAAGCTTATCATTGGGGCCATCCATTCTAGGTTTACTTATACTTTACTCTAGAGGATTAGAGACAAATTAAGTTAGACCAATTAGGGACATTACAAGTTGTACCAGAGCATAATCTTGCCATCCTGTGAAAGAATGATTAATGCAAACTTATCAAAGAAGATGAGCTCAAAGGCTAAGCACTTTCGTGGGGAGGAAGAATGCACGGAACCATACCTTTCTTATCACAATTGAGAGGAACTAAGGAGGAAGAGGTTTTGCTTTGATTGCAAAATGTATGGAAGCCAGGGCACCAATGCGATAAAAAAGACCTTACAAGGAAGTTGGGGAACCGAGATACAGATGCAGACAAAAATAAGCCAAGCACACAACATGGAAGCAACCTCTAATCAAGTGACAAGAGATGAAGATAAAGAAGGCCCAAATAAAAGAATAAGATACGAAGAAAGAAGCAAGGAAGGGAGAGACTCTTTTAAGAAATGAGCCCGATGGAATGAAACTCTCCAAGGGAGCCGGTCTGAAAGGGAGTAACCATCTAAGCAACGACTACTAAATCAAGCATAAGGGAATCAAGATTTGCATCACCATGTGTTCTATAAGGGAGGACCTAGTGTCCTATAATGGAGAACCTTTGTGTTCTATAATGGAGGACCATGTGTCCTATAATGGAGAACCTTGTTTTCTATAATGGAGGACCATGTGTCCTATAATGGAGAACCTTTGTGTCCTATAATGGAGGACCTTGTGTTCTATGATGGAGAACCTTTGTGTTCTATAATGGAGGACCTTGTGTCCTATAATGGAGAACCTTTGTGTTCTATAATGGAGGAACTCGTGGCCTATAATGGAGAACCTTGTGTTCTATAATGGAGGACTAAGTGTCCTATAATGGAGGACCCTGTGTCCTATAATGGAAGACCAATGTGCCCTATAAGGGAGAACAGATGCATAAAACTATAAGGTAAAACTATAAATTCAAAACTAATACCCTCACCAAAGGAACTGAGATATTAAGTTGCTTGAGGATAAGCAAATTTGGGAGGGGAGGACTGTCATGTCGCCGAAATTGTAACACTAAGATAACAAAAAACACATTTAAAAATATTAAAACATAAATACTAGCAATTTAAATATTATAATCATTATGATATAATAGATATTAAAATATATAAAATTAATATAAAACACAAACATAAAATAATATTATAATTATCGAATATAAAATTATAAATATTGTGATCATAGTTGGCAGACTCGTAGAAAACTCGCCGAGTTTTCAAAAACTTGTGAGTTTTTTTTAAAACCGAATTTTTTTTGAGTTTAACTCGCAAGGACGAGTTTTTCCGGGTTTTTTCAAAAAACTAACGAGTTTTTGCCGAGTTTTTCGAAAAAACTCAGCTTTGCAAAAAAAAAGTATTTTTTAAGTTTCGAGTTTTTTCAAGTTTTTGGTGAGTTTTAAAAAACTCTCCAATTTTTGGCTTGGCGAGTTTTTCTTTGGGGCGAGTCTTCCAACTATGATTGTGATTATGATCATTATAATATGTTAATATAATTATAATAAGGGTCTCACCTTGTTCACTTTTTTGGACACTGCTGCACACTGGTATAGACTTGGTGATTCCATCATGTTCTTCATCCTTGTGTCCCCCATAAGACGACTGATTACTAAACTCATTCACCTTGAACTCCGAGTTCGCTCTTCATGTGGACATGCTCTTGGAGCACTTCCAGATCCAACAACAAATTCTTGATGAGTTCTTTCTTGCTCTTTGGGGATGTGACTCCCACTTGCTCCATTGAGCCTAGGATCCTTTGATCACCTGGTCCAATGACTTCAAGGACTATGCACCTTGATCTCCCTTGACACCGACTCAGCTACTTCCTAATTACCACTTGGTTCCACCTTACCATAGCATCATGTTACTCCACGTAACCCTTGTTGAGACCTTGCACCAATGACACCAATCCAAGTATCTGGGACTCCTTCCTTGTTGCCCCATTCCTAGGTGAACAACTTCACTGGCATCCATCCTTGCTCCGGCTGTACACCATATAGATGATTTTGGCCCTTGAGTTTGACCCACTTGGTCCTACTAAGGAGGATGGATCTACCCCAAGAGTATGTCGACACTCCTTTACTTGATGGTGCCCATGTGTGCCCTACACTACATGGACCGACACTCATTATGGGGAGCACACTTGGTGCAGCTCCTAGACTTGCACCCCAATGCTGAGAACCAGCCCTGCTCCATTCTCAGGCTCATATGAGATACCTTGCTAAAACTCCCCTACTAGTTCCAAGCTTTGCTCGACACTGCTGGAATGAGTCCTGCCATCCCAGGCTTACTCTGCCGACTCGGATTTGTAGCTCACCCAACCTTGCGTTCCTCTTTTTACCCCGTCACTAGGGACGAGTTCCAACATCTTGTTTCCTCAGTAGCATGCCTTGGAACTATCTCATGTTGGCCCTATTACTACATTCACAGGGTTCGGGACATTGGGTTCACCACCAAACCCCTCACATCATGGCTAGGGCGGAAAGAGATCCTTCCTCGCTCCTAAAGACCATGAAGAACACCTGAGCCACTGCGGGACTCAAGGTGTCGGAGCTACTTCTATTTCACTCCTAGAAGGAAGAGTCCTAGGAACACCCTTTCCATTTGGTGTCCTGCTCTGCGGACTCTTGGTGCAACCCTGTTGCCACACTATGGTGCTCCTTTTCCTTCGAGCAACCTTACCTCCCTATATAAGCTATTATGTAGAAACCCTAGTTTCCCCTATTCTCCGAATCTAACAGTTTCTGAGTCTTTTCTGATGTTTTTTTGGTTTTTTTGCAATTTTTGGGTTTTTGAGCAATAAATTAAATGGTACGATTTTTGCTTGAAAATAATAATAAATTCAAATAAAATACTTCTACTCTGATAACAGGAATATCTGATGCCAGTGCAAATGCCAAACTTATTCTTGTTCTTCTGGGACAATTACAAAAATGATCTACTGACATGCAATAATAAAATAATAATTTTTATTGTAAAAACCTGGTAAACCAGCAACAGCTGAAGGTACAGATTTGGTACGGCTGCACTAATGGTCTTCTTCTCCTTCTGTCTGGTAACCTCCAAAGTCCTCTGGAACCCCAGCGCCCTTATTGATGAAATCTGGAAGTCAAAAAGGAAGGCATCTCTCTTGCTTGAAAAGGTACGGCTCCTTCAAATGGTACGGCCTGCTGTACAGAGGTACGGCTGAGCAGTGACAGCATTAAATAAAGGTACGGCCTCCAAAATAAATGTCTAAACCTTCTGATATGGTGCGCCTTGAAGAATGAATGACTTCTGGATGGCAAGCTCTGTTAAATCTCTGAAAATAGACAATCTCTGAAGCTCAATGATTTCCTCTGAGTGAGAAAACCTCTGCTGCAATAAATCAAGTGCTATTTCACACCCTCTGAATTGCTTCTAGTGGAGATGGCTCGTTCCCCAAGGAATTCGAACTCGAAACCCTAAAGTCTCTTGCTCAGATAAAAGTTGATCAGTTCTCAAATTCAATAATCTCATAATGGCACACTTCCCAAGGCAAATGCACTATATGGCTCAAAAGTGCGATTTCCTTAATAATAGGGTTTTATTAAAATATTCACTTTTAATTCTTTTTAATTCTTCCATAGTCTCTGTGAAATATTTTATAATAATTTAAATTGCCAAAATGGCCCCTTTCCTGATGATGGCGCACCCCTCAAGAAGAATCACTTAAGTTATAATTTAATATTATAACTTTATATTATAAGCATTAAATAATTAATATTTAATTAATACAATTAAATATTAATATTTCTCTCGTTACTCATCCGATGACTGTTCCGTCTGAAGCTGACGAACACTGAAGTGATTCTGAACGCTGCCAATCTCATACTGCTAAAAATAGCAGGGGTCCCACGCTGACTGCCAGGAACTGCTAAAAATAGCAATTCTGCAAAAAGTCTCCGATCGAGCCCAAACGAAAGACTACTGATCAAACTCTACTAACTGAAGCTGAGCCAAGCTCCGAAGTGACCCTCTATTCAGTCTATCAGCCTACGAGGGTCGTGTGATAGGCCAATCCTGTACTCCGAGAGATGTCACTGAGAAGGGGACATGACATATTAGTCTAATTGCCAGACATCGGTAGGATGAACGTTGTAGTTGGGAAGGCTCCCCCATTTCTAACTTTGTCCAACGTGCACCAAACAACCAATAGGGACTTCACTTCTTTGCATACTCACTAACTCTTTAACGAGTATCCAACTCGCCCTGCAAAGTTGTACCTCTTTTGCAACCTACGGTACTTGCGCCATGACTTGGCATGACTCGGCACCCCTATACTCCGTGCTACACTGCCCTTGCTACTCCAAGTAACTCGACCTCTACATTGGAACCAACTACTCCAACTTACCTCAACATCTTTGCAACACATCCACACCAAACGCCTAGCTTCCAGTACCACTCGGCCATGTCCAATGGACTACGGACTTGGTTCATGCCTCATGGTTTAGTAGGTGCTCAGTGGCTCCCCATGGCTCCTCCACTAGGTGTGCCTCTTGGGATGCTCCAATAAATGGTGTCACTACCGTATAAGGCTGGCATTCATTAAACAAAAACTCGATACCTTTAAGCTTCGTTGGCACTAACCAATGGTATGATATCCTTTTGTAATCACAGCTCCTTGATGATGCATATAACTTCAGTAGCGAGCATTAGAAATTCTTTCATCAATAATAATTAATATATTCCCCATCAGTGCTGCTTGGGAAATAAGGAACTCTCATAGTTAATAACATTATTAACTTGTCATCCCAAGTGACTTCCCTGAAATGACGTCTAATACTCTAAGTAAAATATTCAATTAATATGAATTATAGGAGGTGTGATTAGTTAAGGTGAAGAGATACAAATGAGAAGACACTTCTCACATTGAATACCATATAAAAGGGATTGAAACTCATACTAGACGGCAGGGATGAGATAGAGATTTGGATAGGGTTTTACGACAGAAGCAAGACAGCCAACCGACACTCAATACAGGCAGTGTAATAAGTGAAAAGCACCAGACACTCAGCCAAGGTCGAGTCACATGAGTTAAGGAATCAAAGGGAAGAAACAACGGCTTGGGTGGGGCCGGAGGGGGGGGAAGTAGGCACAAACTGGCCCATATCTGTATGCATATATTTGAATAGGTAAATCTGAAACAACACCCATATTAGAGTATATCTATTTGCACCTCTTAAAACAATTCAGATTATAGATTGTTTATCAAAAGCCATATCTGATAGAGCTTATTTCTACCAACAATTCGTTAATTATTACCTATATATATATCAAATTCAAACCACCAAACCCATAATAGTTTGAAGATTACTGAAATATGCTAACCAATTTTTTTCGAAGGAATAACACAAAATAACCAGCAATAGATGATATGATTAGCGTTAGCCTCAAATTAAAATCTGAACTTGAATGGAAGATGCTGAAGCTTGAACTGAAGAAACTGAATTGGAATAGAAGAACTACTCAACGTCAAGAATGTGCACTCAAGATCCCACTGAGGGCGAGGTGCTAACATATGACGGAGTCTAGAAATTGAAATTAAGAACTATTAGGCGGATAACCAGCCATGAGAAACAATTCCACGCTACCACCAAACAGTGGGGGGAAAAGATTACAAATGAAAGCAATTCATCCGCTGCGGCGGGCATCCACAGAACTGTGGGGATTCACCACTATGAGTGGGTAAAAGTTATTACAATAAAATTAACCACACTGGCGGTAAACCATCCAGGGGACTTATGTAAGAAGATACAGAAAGAAATTGCAGCAATTAAAAACTGGAACAGTACTACTGTTTGCAGTTTGTACAAATGAATAATAAGCTGCAAAATTACTTAGAAATTACAATGATCTTCAAACACAAGATGGATAGATGTTTTTCAATGTTTGTAGAACTTTCTAACAGCAGATAATAAATCAGAAATCAGAACTACTACAAACTGATACAAAACTGTGAAACTGGAAATATCAATCTGCAACTATGAGAATCAATGAAATCTTCATAACTCACTCAATTCTTCTCCGAATGACGTGAAACGAGTTGCAAATGCACCATACAAGTCTGGCGCCCAAGTTAGAATCCAGAAACAGCAACCAAAGTCCTTAATTTATTTGGCACGAATCCCAATGCAGCTCTAAATGGTACGGCCCCTTGAGAAAATCGACTTTGCAATATAAAATCAACAACTTCAAAATAAAATCTGATTTTTGGTGGAAGTTGGCGCCTCCAGTCAACAAGTAGATTGCTCAAACACCCAGAACCAAATAAAAATCACTCAGCAAGATACGAACAGAAAACAGCTTCAGCTGTAGCAAAACCAGGAACTTCAAAACTGTAGAATTCACCAAATTTCTCAATCTTTATTGCTCAATCTGCTAGTCTGATGTGAGAAGCAGCAATGTTCCAACTAGGTGTTGTATTTCAAACACGAAATTGGGAATGGGCTAGGAGGTAGCATCCTCGAAGCAATAGCAAAATGTCCATAGTCATTTTGACAGCATAACAATAAGGTAATTGATGGATAACCAATGCTGGAGTCATGTCTTCATTTTATAAGAAAAGAGAAACTCTTCAACTTCCTCAATTGGCACGCCAAAAGACAACCATTTGAATTCTCCTTATTTTCAAACTTCATAAAAATATATTACTCATAAAGTGGCATCCACTTTCCTCCAAGCATAAATTCAAAAAATATAAAATATTAATATCACCTTATGACAAGGCGTACCCCTTCAAGTCCCCTTTTTAAAACAACTTGCAAGTTGTATCCTTAGGCCAAGGGGTCAATTGAAAAATATAACACTTATGCCAATACTTAGTAAATTTCAACAAATAAGGCTTGAGAGGAAGATATTGAAACAACCAATAATTTGCTCACTGAAGAGAAGACTGAAGACAACCAACTGCATACTGCCACAACCATCATTTACTAAAAATAGTAAATAAAATGAAATGCTACAAAAGCCAAGCCCATGAAACCCTAATTTCCTCCTCATTCCAGTCTACGGGTTCCGGAATAGACTGAAGAATGCCAATGCTGATCACTGATGAGAAGGGGACATTACAATTACTCTTAAGTTCTTAACCAGTTTAAAGCTTATCATTGGGGCCATCCGTTCTAGGTTTACTTACACTTTACTCTAGAGGATTAGAGACAAATTAAGTTAGACCAATTAGGGACATTACATAATCCCTTGTTTGAAGTTGAAGTGAACAAGACCTATGACAACCCGCTCTTCGAGTTGGAGAAAGAAGCTATTTCAAAATCATATGATAAGATTAAAGACAATCATGGAGACATGGGTGACCGATATGAAAGAACTGATTTTTGTATGCACCATAACAGCAATACATTCAACTTGCAAGAACTTGAAATTCCTAAGGAAAGTTGGAAAAATAAATTCATGGTGTCCGCTGAAAATGAAGTGCAAATTTTATCTAGCTTGGATAGCACACATAGGCATGTGGAAAACTTAATTCAAAGTGCACCAAGAGGTTGAAATGAGCTTAATATTTCACTTGTTGATTTGCAAACAATGAAGAACACTATGAAGAAAATTAAAACAGCCTACTTGCACATGATCTGTGACAGAGATATGGCTACCAAGATTGTTGATGAGGTATTAAATTTATACATTACAATCAAGGTCAACGAGTTTACATTGGAGTTTAGTACAGCCAAGGATTCCTTGAGGAATGTTCAAATGCCTCTTCTAGAAGGAAACTCCCAAATTTTGGTTGCTGGAGGAAACAGGAAAAGGACCATTGTGATCAAACAAGTAGAGGAAGAACTTGACTGCATTCATGAGGATTGGGTTGAGTGTGACAATAGCCTTTAGTTGATTGATAACCCACTTCTTGGGGTGAGTACTAATATAATAATTGCCAATCCATTCAACGAGTTGGATAGTGGAGATCTTTCCAATTTCAGTAAAGAGATTGGAGTTGAACATAGGATTTGGGATCCAGGAATTGATGTAGTTGGTACTTTCCTCCACAAGGGTCACGCTGAGTTGCCTAACAACTCTTTGGCATGGTAATGAATGTATCAAAGTGGTGCAACAGAAGATGGATAAGGCCCTTGATGGCAGGTTGCAGTTTGGTGTTTACAGCAGAAGTTTGCATAGACCACCTCGGTTGATATGGGATCTTGGAACCAGATTGCTTGAGGGCAAGCAATTTTGGGCTGGGAGGACTTGTAATGTCCCATTTTGATGGAGTTCGATTGTTCGACATTTGCACTTGGAAAAGCTTTCTTATTGTTGATTGATTATATCTGATCAATAATTTGTTCTCTATGGCTATGTTTTATAAGGAGGTGGCACAGTATTCCTAAATATATTAATAGCTCAATACAATGCATATGATAAACTTGCTATGTCTGTCTAATTAGATATCAGCTGGTCAAATATATCTAATTCCTTCAAGTGGCAAATAATGTAAACTCAGGCCTGATTGATTCATATTAGGGGAATCAAGCTTTGTGGGAAGATTATTATCAAATATATTTAGCCACCATCTTTCATATTGAAGCTGTGATTATCCAAAAGGCATCATATATTTCATAAACAAGGAAGATAGTATTAATGAGAACAACCTTCTAAAATCAGAATCGCGCCTGTCTGGATGTTATCGTGGTATAGGAGGGAACAACTGCAATTTATATCTTCAGAAACTCTGATCGCATTGCTCTATTTAGAGCCTTGAACCGCCTAATACTGGACACATGAGGTATTTGTGATTATTCTGATATAGTGCCAAAGAAAAAAGGGAAATCACACAAGCATAATGTCATAAACTGAGACAGCGAAGTAAATAGGGGACATCGATCCTTAACACATAATCGCATGTTCTTAAAGGTCTAATCAGAGACTGCAATCATATTGATGCCACATTTATATGACACATTCAATCGCATGAGTTTAGAGTATTCAAGTAGAGACAATGGTTATTTATCCTTGTCAAACTTTAGTTCTTGAATATATTGTTAATTCAGGTTTTTATTTTAGAATTTGTATCAGAAAACTGATATTATTATTACCATCATAATATCGATTCTTATTCATATAAATAACAGTTCAGCATAATTAGAAGTTAGAGTTGTCTGTAGAGGTTCAGCATAACTCTTTATTCTTCCTCTCCATAATATTGATTCATGGGCATATGCTGATATCTTATCTATAAAATAAATGTGGGATTTAAGGTAATCCTACAAGGAACATTACAAAGTACAACCTCGTGCTTTGTTGACAACTTGTTTACATTGTCAACCCTTAACAGATTAAATTGTAAAAACTACCAATCCGGAGCAATGTTGTTTGTTGTACTTGGAATGTGATGGTAGTCAGAAATAAAGTTTTTTCTAATGTAATTTATAAATTTAATCATATGCTGCAAAGAAACACCTCTATGATTAGAAAGTTTTAACAACATTGATTGCTAGCCAAGAGTCCCAATTAACTTGAAGCTGTTGTATTCCTTCTTCCATTGCTAGTTGCTGACTGAATTTTAATGCCTAAGATTCAACAACATTACTAGAAGCAACTTCCAAACCAGCAGCATATTTGAGAATTATATTACCATCATATAGGAGAGTTCCACCACACCAAATCATTCCTAGATTTTGATTTCAAGGCTTCATCAGAAAATAGACTGTAACTTTTGTCTTGGATACTAGTGGGAATAGAATTTGATTTTTTCAACTTTCTTTTGACTTTGGATCATGATGGGAAAAATACATTGAAGAGTGAGATTTTTAAGGCAATGGCCAAGGATGGAATTGTTTTCTCCTTGAAGAATTGATGATTTTTGGCTTCCATATACTCCAAAAACTGAATGTTGAACTGATGCCAAACCACACTGCCAAGAATAGCATTTACTATAAATAGCATACTGCTAAAAATAGTGTGCAACTCCAAACAACATTTGAGCACAAACTGGGTAGTTGTCCTAACTTACTAAAAATAGTAAGTGCAAAATATCCTCTAATGGAAATTCATGTCACACCCCTCTAAAGCTCTCTAAAAACCCAGAAAGTCCCAAAGAACAAACTGCCAAATCCAGCAAACATGTAATATCCCCTTTTTGGGTTTTACTAATAATTGCTTTTAGTCACCTACATCATGACATCCCAATAGGCTTAGAACCAATAATAAACTTTAAGTACACTCAATGCTATCATTTATCCGATTATTAGACTAGTAAAATTCTAAGTTACTGATTCGTTTTGGGATTCGGGTACGGGTGTGAGAATCCGGTACGGGATTTGGCAAAAAAAAAATTTGGGGTTGGGTACGGCTTGGGTACGGCAATACAAAAAACATATAAAAATCAGAAATATATACATATTTGCAGCAGTAATTAAGTTCAGAATACACCACCATATTAATAGTCTAATAACATAGCAAAAATACATCACCACTTTCATAGTCAAATATTAAAATATTAGTGGTACTCGAATGTCATGATATAAAATTATAAATTAAAGTTCAAACATAAAAATGTCAAGTGTTTTTGGGAAGATGATGCCAGAATGAAAGAATGTGTGGCAGCCACTATTGGAGAAGTGGAAGATGACCTTGTAGGTGGCTTGCACAATCCTTTCTTGGCTAAAGGATGGGATTCTTATTTTGCTTTCCCGATTGCACTATTTGCTTCTTACTCTTTGATATAAGAGGGAAATTACTCCTTAGGCAATCCATGTTTGTTTGGCCCTAGACAAATTCTAATTCCTTGCCTGGTCATTGCACACAAGTAAGTTTTCACCAGACTATACAAGCTCTTCTACTTGTTATGGCATTGACTACAAGTCCAAAGATACCTCCAGCAAGGTGCTCAATCATTGTGACATGTTGCCAAAGAGTTGATGCTTGATCAAATTTGGAATTCCTTTCCATCCTTAGGTCCATTGAATTAGAGCTAGTTGAATTATAAACTATACGGATACCTGTACCTACATTGAAAAAAAATATATATAAGGACAATCAAAAAAAAAACTAACCCAAGCTACGCAAATATATGGGTTTTTTGGGTGTTTTGACGTTTGGATTCGCATCAGATTCGCGTTGGATTCTTCTGGGCGTATCCTGGACGAATCCACAGTGGCGTTTCGAATCCAAGGCGAATCCACAGTCCAATTTTCGTACCCTATCCGAATCTGAATCGTACCGAATCCGAATTTCGTATCCGGTACGAATCGTATCGTATCCAGAGGCTGGGAATGGCGAATCGGTAACTTAGGTAAAATTCGATGTTATGCTGACAAGAATGGGCAATTAGCTAATATGAGTTTTGATCTATAGTTTGGATGGTGAATGGTTTAAATATAGGCATTATAAGGTACATTTGCTATGTCTGATTTTTCTATACAGATTCATGCATAAGATAAATGAGTAATTTGGATGCTTATCTTAATCATTGCTTCTCATGGTTGATCCATTTCCCTGATGCTATTTACTCTCGGTTGTGTGTCTGATGGATGCCTTGCTCTTAATTATGCAGCCTTTATGGATGATCGAGGGACTCTCTAAGAGCACCTAGATCTATAATCAAATACATTTAAAATAGCTCCAGTCTTATATCCATGTTCTTTTAATTCCTTTCTCCCCAAACTGGAAATCCCGCAATAAAACTAAATCTCAGTCTTTGGTAACTATTCCCCGCCTAAATATCCCTAGCTCCTTAGGAGTACCCAAAGCCTAAGTGTTTATATCTTTTTCTGTATAACTATTCGATTTCCAACCTTTATTTATATCTCATCAAAGGATATGACTTTTTGTGGAGGACGTGTCTTCTTCTTTTTATGGATGTGTCCCTTTGTAAAAGTCATCGTTGCCTTGAGGCTTAATTCATTTCTAACTTAATTACTTAAATCTCTTAATGATCAATTGATGCCTTAACATTCCTTTTCTTGAATATTTATTAAATTACTGCTTTACATAATTAAGATCGCTATGTATTATCTATCAAACTCCATCGCATATATTTCTTTGAAGATAGTCGATGCTTTTCATCATTAATCGCTTCCTCCTCTATTCTTATGATCGCTGCCTTATAATAGTCTTAATCAAATCGACTTCCACAAATCTTTTGGCAATTGTGACCTAGTTGATGTAGAGTGGATCTTCGATAACATTCAGAGTCAATGCTCGTTAAAAGCTAATCGTTTTGTATCGCAAGAACTGCTAGAAGCCCATGATGTTACTATTGTGTGCGATGACAATGATTCTACGCCAGAGGAGAATATAAGCTTTTCTCATTTGCTTCTTGTTGTGAAACAGAGGAGCGCAATGAGTCGGTCGATAGCCGATGATCTCAATACTACAACTATTGATGTTAATTGTGGCATCAAGGACAATTCAGAGTCAATGAAGATGTTTGATAAGGCATGCACTCCATAAACCGTTCATCATCCGCTCAGGAAATAAGAGATATGGCTCCTTAGTTTATCGCGATGACCATAGATTGGTTTGCATATGGGATAAAGCGGTGGTGATAATATTCAAAGAAATGGTTATTGGTGGTGCCAATTAAAACCAGTGGCTCAAAGAGTATACTTGGCTTGGAAAATTCCACGTGACTATCTTTGATGGAAGATTCCAGGAGATGGCGTATATTGTAATGCCCCTAATATTATATTTTTATGACTATAATTGTCATTATAATGATTTATTATATATTATATGTTTCTTTTTCTTAGTCTCATATCTATAAGATTAATATCTATGTTTTAATATCGATAATATAATACTTATAATTATAATATTGTCTTTGACAATTATAATTATATCAATGGATAATATTCTCAATATGTATTTCGTTATTTTTAGTGTCATGATTTTTGGGACATGATAGTCCTCCCCTCTCAAATTTGCTTGTCCTCAAGCAACATAGGATTTGGATGATCAAATATATTAGTCCCTAATTGAGGATGCCTTAAGTTTGTCCTAAATAACAAGAGGATTGGAGAATATCCCTCACTCGATTGAAGTATTGATTGAGGGCTTTCCCATAGTTTAGAATTATTCACTCTCATTCGCCTCATCAATACTAAGTAGTAGCTTACTAGGTGTTAGTAAACTCATGTAAAGTATCCTAATGTCCTTGGAGTGTTCAACCATAAGGGAGTATAGGAAGCATGACTTGATGGGGAGCCTAGGATCCAGTCGCAATGACCTCCATTATCGGTCGCAATGACCACCATTATTGGACACAATGTCCACCATTATTGGTCGCAATGTTCGCCATTATCGGTCGCAATGTTCGCCATTATCAAACGCAATGACCTCCATTATCGAACGCAATGTCCACCATTATTGAACGCAATGACCGCCATTATCAGATGCAATGTCCGCCATTATCAGTCGCAACGACCGCCATTTGAAGAGCTTCATTCCTTAAAGGAGTCTCCTCCTTTTGTTCCTCCTTCGTTGTACCTTCTTCTTTTATTTGGGCCTTCTTTTCCTTCCTCTCTTGCAACTTGATTATAGTTTGCTTCCATGTTGAGGTGTAAGAGACCTGGTGTCTCTCAACCCTGACTTCTGACGATAATGCAATTTTTTGTTTGTTTTGTTGTATTTTGTGATTTTTTTGTGGTTTTTGTAGTATAATTGAATGGTGCGATTTTGCATAAAATTACTCTAAAATTTATATAAAATTCCAGACTACAAATTCTGAAACAAAAATACTCCCAGACTAATGGTGAATGCTTCTATTAACTTTTTGAATGAATACAATGAATAAGTATTGCCATGCAAGTTAAAAAGCAACAATTTTAATTTTAAAAAAACTTGGCTTATTTGCAGCCGCCAGAATGAGGAAGAATAGTATGGCCAGCTTCAAATCAATGTGTATCCAACCTTGAAAATGATGTAAAATGCTCCAGAGATCTAGGCGCCCCAAATGGTGAAGGCAGAAGGCAAAAATGCAAGGCATTTTTGCCTGTAAAGGAAGTACGCCCTTGCAGCTGAGAAGTACGGTTGATAACAAGCAATCAATGAGGCTATACAATCTTGAAAAGTGTGCTAGATGATAAGTAAATAGCCGCCACTGGATAGGAATCCCTTTTGGAGAAGATCGATCCAATTACTGATTGAAAAACCCAAAGTAAATCTCCACTGTAAGCACAAATTCGACTTCTGTGTGAAGCCAACCTGCTGAGCAATCTTTAGTTGATCTTTCACAACTTCAGAAAGCTTAACTCTGAAGAGGTATCGTTCTCCAAAGTCTGGAATTGCACAAATTTACAAAAACCCTTGTTTCACAAACCCCAATGTTCTCAAAGAGAAAATAAGACAAATTAGAATAATTCACAATGAGGTTTGATTTGTCTTTGATGAATTATATACATTCTCTTCAATAAGTCGACCCAAAAAAGCAACTTATTAAGCATTTAATAAATCAATAATTCGCCCTTTTTGAGACTTAGGAAAATTCATTAATAAATGGCATCCTTTTTAAATAAGTATTAAAACTCATTTAATCTCAATTATAAAGTATTGAATACTTTATAATTCGCCATTAATTAATACTTTAATATTTCATTAAAGTGACTTTATATTATAAAGTCAAATTAATAATCTTTTAATAATTATCAAATGCTCCAATATTCACTGTTTGCTCATCAAATTGTCAAACTGGGTCAAAACTGAGATGACCAACTAAGCCAAGTGCCCTGACAGAAATAGCAACCCCTGTCTGCCTGACTTACTATAAATAGTAAGTGCCTGAATATCATTATGTGAGTCTCTGCCAAGGCCCAAACCTAAATCAACTGATGGAGTAATGTCCCAAAACATAGGATAACTGCCAAAAGTAACCCTCTAAACACATTTGTCAGCCTACGAGGGTCTAAATGATAGGCTAACCCCTGAATCACCTGAACTGCCTAGGAAGGGGACATTACATGAGGGCTTGTCCTCTTTTTTGTTTGCATCGGTGTCCAGGTTCTCAAACTGCCCCGCACCGACGGCACATGTTTTCTCTTGTAAGGTTCTTTTTGTAAGGAAAGCTAGATGCGGAAGCAACTCTCCTAACGTCAAAACCTCAGGGAAGAATGCAAATATACTTTTAATTTTTCAATTACAGTTCAATTAAGATGCTCTTTGAACTAAATATCAAAAACAGAGAATTAGACAAATACAGATGAACACCAGATATACGTGGGAAACCCTTACGGGAGAAAAACCCACCACACCAAGAGAAATCACTTTGTATTACAGTAATAAAGACTACATACAAGTATCAGACTTATCTTTTTGATGTCTGTTTATAGCAGCATTCACCATGAACAACCTTGTTACAAAAACTTTCAAGTTACTGTCTACACAAAATAGAACACACTCTGATCATACACCGAACTGCTCATCCAACTGTTGATTGAACCAACCGAACCTCTGCAAAATTACAGAATGTATTCATGTCATTCCCTGTCTGTCAAACTTCCACAACGGTCCAACTGCTAGCGGTTCCCATTCGACTTCTCCTATTAGTCCAACACAAGCCACGTAGATGGTCATCACTCGGTCAAAAGAGTTCACATTGTATCGGCATGTCGGTGAGACACAAGAAGTGTCTCCCCGATGCCCAAAGGCTTCATCGTTGATATCGGCGTAGGTTCAAATAGTCGGCAAGAGGATATACAGAATGCCACAAGTCATATCAAAACCACCGACATCCATTTCAATCCTATCGGCAAGAGATTTCTCATCGGCAAGACTCATACCAGTGCTCACAAGTCACAACGACTTCAGTTTTCCATCGGCAAGACTTTCACTCTTTGCCGAGACCTTCCATCGAGCTCTTCATGTTAATCCGAGTGCATTCACCAGTCAACGAGACTCATCGCTTTCGCCAAGAGGTTACCTCGATGTTCAATAGTTACTCCGAAGTATTCAATAGTCGGCAAGACTATCGTCCTTCGCTGAGAGTTCACTCCGAGGTCTTTAAGTTACATTGAGACCACTGTTCGCTAAGAGCTATACCGAAGACTTCTCATCATCAGCGAGACTCTCCATCGGTCGCTGAGACTTCATACTGAAGTCATAGTGTCATCGTGAAGACTCCAAGATTTTCTCCATCGGCGAGACATTCCATTCTCACTGAGACTTCTCCCCGAGACCCTTGAGTTACCCCGAAGACACCCGTCGCTGTGAGTCTCCCCGAAGCCCGATAAGAAACATATTGTCGATGAGACATAGACACATTGCCAGGATTTCATAGCGAAGTCTTTATTGTCACCGCGAAGGAACCAAGCGTAAAACCGTTCGGCAAGATATTCGCACATCGGTAAGACTTCTTACCGATAGAATATAGGATACGTCGAAGACCACAAGATATAACATACTGTCGGCGAGACATATTAATCGATAAGACTTCTCACCGAGCCACCGTAGGTTATCCCGATATACGATATGAGTGGCTTGTTGGCCAGAGATCTCCACGGGTGATGAGAGGTTACAAAAACTGCCACAAGTCACAGCGATAAGATCCTTCGGTGAGACAGAAGCAAGGTCACAACGACCTGAGTATTTTCAACAAGGTTACTACTGCTAGTCGGCCAGACATGATGGATGTCACACCGACTTTGCTCCAGTAGAGGTTACAGCTTGTGATGATTTAGGCATATATTTCCAGCACTTTTGACTGCATTGGTGTCCTGGTTTCCATACATTTCCTCAATCACGACAAAGTCCTTCCTCTTTAGTTCCTCTCGATCATGGTGTGGTTCCTTGCATTCTTCCTTCCATGAAAGTGCTCCTTTCCTTTTTGCTTGGGTGGTGTCCCATTATTGATAGCCTTTGAAATTTAGATATATAATCTTCAACGGACCTTTCTTGTTTTAGCTTTCTTCCACAGGGTGGCAGGATTATGCTCTGATACCATTTGTAATGTCCCCTTTTTTGGTTTTCCTAATAATTGCTTTTAGTCACCTACATCATGACATCCCAATAGGTTTAGAACCAATAATAAACTTTAAGTACACTCAATGCTATCATTTATCCGATTATTAGACTAGTAAAATTCGATGTTATGCTGATAAGAATGGGCAATTAGATGATATGAGTTTTGATCTACAGTTTGGATGGTGAATGGTTTAAATATAGGCATTATTAGGTATATTTGCTATGTCTGATTTTTCTATACAAATTCATGCATAAGAGAAATGAGTAATTTGGATGCTTATCTTAATCGCTGCTTCTCATGGTTGATCCTTTTCCCTAATGCTATTTACTCCCGGTTGTGTGTTTGATGGATGCCTTGCTCTTAATTATGCAGCCTTTATGGATGATCGAGGGACTATCTAAGAGTGACCAAATTTGTAATCAGATACATTTAAAATAGCTACAGTCTTATATCCATGCTCTTTTAATTTCTTCCTCCCTAAACTGGAAATCCCACAATAAAACTAAATCTCAGTCTTTGGTAACTATTCCCTGCCTAAATATCCCCAACTCCTTAGGAGTACCCAAAGCCTAAGTGTTTATATCTTTTTTCTATATAATTGTTCCATTTCCAACCTCTATTTATATCTTGTCAAAAGATACGACTTTTTGTGGAGGACGTGTCTTCTTTTTATGGATGTGTCCCTTTGTAAAAGCCATCGTTGCCTAGAGGCTTAATTCATTGCTAACTTAATTACTTAAATATCTTAATGATCAATCGATGCCTTAACATTCCCTTTCCTGAATATTTATTAAATTGCTGCTTTACATAATTAAGATCACTGTGTATTATCTATCAAACTCCATCGCATATATTTCTTTAAAGATAGTTGATGCTTTTCATCATTAATTGCTTCCTCCTCTATTCTTATGATCACTGCCTTATAATAGTCTTAATCAAATCGACTTCTGCAAATCGTTTGGCAATTGTGACCTAGTTCATGTAGAGTGGATCTTTGATAACATTCAGAGTCGATGTTCGTTAAAAGCTGATTGTTTTGTATCGCAGGAACCACTAGAAGCCCATGATGTTACTATTGTGTGCGATGACAATGATTCTACGCCGGAGGAGAATATAAGCTTTGCTCATTTGCTTCTTGTTGTGAAATTGAGGAGCACAATGAGTCAGTCAATAGCCAATGACCTCGATACTACAATTGTTGATGTTAATTGTGGCATCAAGGACAATTTAGAGTCAATGAAGACGTTTGATAAGGCACGCACTCCATAAACCATTCATCAACTGCTTAGGAAATAAGAGATATGCCTCCTTAGTTTATCACGATGACCATAGATTGGTTTGCATATGGGATAAAGTGGCGGTAATAATATTCAAAGAAATGGTTATCGGCGGCGCCAATTAAAACCAGCAGCTCAAAGAGTATACTTGGCTTGGTAAATTCCACGGGACTATCTTTGAAAGCAGATTCCAGGAGATGGCGTATATTTTAATGTCCCTAATATTATATTTTATGACTATAATTGTCATTATAATGATTTATTATATATTATATGTTTCTTTTTTCTAGTCTCATATCTATAAGGTTAATATCTATATTTTAATATCAATAATATAATACTTATAATGATAATATTGTCTTTGACAATTATAATTATATCGAATGGATAATATTCTCAATATGTAATTTGTTATTTTTAGTGTCATGATTTTGGGGACATGACAAAACAACCCCCTGAAAATTCAGGAGACCTCCTAGAAAATGTGGAACCCGAATTCTACATCCAACTTGCCTACAAGCCTCCGGGATAGCCTAATGGTCACTAGATAGACTAGTGCTGAGAAGGGAACATTACAGAAATTTAATCATTTTCATTTATGCAAACACCTCTCAATGAATCTTGTACAATGTGCATATTTTTATATCTTGTTTATAGTTTTAGTCTAAGATCAATTTAGCTTAGGTTTAGATTTAGTTTATATCTTAGGGAGCTTCTTCCCTAAATTTGAAGAGAGGTTTATCCTTCACAATATTCCGTTTTGTGTTGTCTAGCAAAATATGAATTAAAACACTAACAGTAATGATTGTATCTATCTTGTAGTTGATTTATTTTTAAAGACTGCAATTCTCATGTCTCGCAAGAGTTTATATCAGCTCTAGAAGCAACTCATTTGTACTCTCAAAATGAATGGGTTCTTTTTGGGTCACCATCCACCAATTCTTGGGCCATTTTTAGAAATCACTGTGGTCAATGGTGGACAGAAGCATATCAAAATCTATCTCATTCCATCCTCAAATTGATTGACAAACAAAAATGGTAAATAGGATAATTGTGTATTGTCTTGAATGTACAATTCTAGGAAGCATTGCACATGACTTAAAGTCCTTTTATTTAAAATAGCTACAACCAAGCTTTGGACATCTCTTCTCAAAATAGCCCTTTTGTGGTTTGCTTGGGTTACCAACATTTGGCATCCATCAATGAAGCTTATCTCGTCACCCTCTACAAAAGTGATTCCTTCAGCTCAAAAGGAACTTGACAAAGCTTTTGAATTCATTGAGCACATTCAGCATTTTCAGAAATAGGTGCAAACCATTTTGCAGAAGTCTAATACCAAACATAGGTAGCAAAATGATAAATTCATGCACTACATACCTTTTAGGTTGGTGATAGTGTATGCGTAGCTTAATTTGTAGAAGAAAAGACTCGTAGGACCTTACTGCAGGACCATCCTTCTTCCTTATGGCCTACACATAATCATTAAGAAAGTCGGAGATAGCTTCTTTGATTTGAATCTTCCATTATTTTGATTTGATCTAGGTTTCAATGCAAAGCTTCTGTGTCATTGTTTCCCACTTTGTTGGACACATTAGGTGTTGCAGAAGAACTTCAATTAGCAAAAATCGATCTTGATATCAACACTTCAGCAGAAGCAGATCATAATTTAAGCCAAGGTCAAATGCACCCAAGATCAAGAGATACCTCTTTAGTAGATTCTCAAGCAAGTCAATTACCTTCTCAAACAAAATACTGTATAGAAGTTCAAGTTGAAAACAAATTTCACAACCTCTCTCACCCTTCTACCTCCCTCTTGTCTTTTTAGTTAGTTCTGGGTCTGCAATTCACCATTTTTCTCCTTCAGCTCTCTGCTATCCTGATGATGGATCACGGAGTGTGATCCGAAACGTTGATGCAAAAATTATCACACAATCAAATCCAGAAATACCATTCCAGCAATAATCAATATGGATTGTGGAAACTTGATATCGCTAACTTCCACAACTTTTTGTAATGGGACCCCGTTGCTATTCAAGGGAAATTGATCCTAGGGAATCTAAGACATTAATTGACTCATAGTGTAATGGTGTTCCTTCACACCATAGGCTGGCTTCTTCATCAGCTTCAAGATCTCTCCTAGTACACATTGACATACTGTGAAATCCCAACTCCTCTCTATTTATGTTACACAACTCCAACAGTGCCAGCCCTGTTTGGTGGAGTTGTTCAACAACTTTTTTAGAAAATGACAAAATAGAGGATACAAGTTGACAGAAGGTGAGCTTTTGTATCTCTTTTAACTACCAAGATGTTCCATCATTTTCCATTCTTGTGTATTAATATACTATGACACTTCTTTGGAGTTGGTTGATGAATAGATCATAAGCATTACAGATAGACATCTTGTGGTATAGATGCCATCTCTCGGGTTCTGTATGTGTGTTGCACCCCTGGGCCCTGAATCACCTCATCCCCTATTTCAAATCCTCCTTGTATTCTATGTTGAGCATGGTAGAATTTTGTTGTTTTTGGATTTTACATTCCTTACTTTACTACATTTATTGAAGTATTTGGTGTGAGGCTTTGATCTTTCCTTCTAATCTGTGTAGGTCTAAGGTTGTTGGGATGCAGAAGTACACATTACTTTAAAGAGGTTTAATCCTATGGCCAAGCCTATGCTATTATTATAGCTAAATTCTACTCAAGTTAGCTTCCAATTGTTCTTGACTTTTTGCCACATGACATCATAGTATGTCTTCAATGATTTTGTTTACTCTTGTTTCTTTTCCATTGGATTGTAGGTGTACATCACCACTGAAATTTGATTGTGCTTCTGAATGTTGAAGAAAATCCTTTTAAAACTTCCTCATAAATTTGGTGTCCCAATCACTTATTAGAACCATTAGTATGTTTTATTTTTATAATATTTTTGCATTACTAAGTTTGGTTTGATTGGATATAATCAGCATAATATAATCGAAATCATTTTTTGAGGTGCTCACCATGAGTTTTCCTTCATTTCCATACTCTATCCGGGGCACTTAGAGTTTTTCTATTACCATGTTTTACGTAAGGAAAATCTTGTGAGTGTGCCACAGTTCTTAGGAAGTGCAGATTTATAGACTATTTCAAACTGGGTATGAAGTAGAGATGTTGACAAGATTCTTGCCCCACTTTATGTGAATGATAAACATGGTATTTTCTTTTTATGTGGATCACAAGATTCACAACAGGTTGGTAGGATTCTTTCTTTCTAATTGATTATTGGTTTTAGGTCAGTGAATACATAAAATGTGATTATGGAGAAAAGTATCAGATTTTCCACATCACAAAAAAATTGCCTACACCAGAAGTGAAAAGAATTTTTTTTTGTTAAACCAAAATGCAGAGATGATATGGGGCAGCATTTGCAGATGCTAGTAGGTCATATTTCAAAGCATAAATGGATTGCACCATTCCAAATTTAACAATCCATGGAAGATAAAGAAAAGACCCACAAAGAGTGAAATTTCTCTTAAAAGGAACCACAAAATTGAAATAGAGGAGCACGTGATAGGCACAGTACACAGAAATAAAGGGAGTTCAGAAGACATGCAAGACAATTGGGGATACTTTGGTGGGAATATCAAAAACTAGGACAGATTATGGAGACTACAAGGTAAGAGGAAAACTGATATGAGAAAAAGGACCCAGATAAATGGATGTCTGTAGTTGACTAGCCTAAGACCTCAATTGTTTTTTTCAAAGCTGTGTGAAGCTCTGATCAGTACAGGGTTTTTTTTTCATCTACAGTTCCTGTAGTAATTTTTTGTCTTAAGCGTTAGAAGTCTAACTTTATCATTGTATAAAACTTGATTTTACATCTAATTTCACAACAGTGGTTTAAAATTCAAACTTCTAGAAAGCGCAACATTTGCATTATTTAGGCCATTTCTGTCTTATGGATGATAGAAAAGGATTTAATATTCCTAATCAGATTGAAGCATTCTTTACAGGGCAATTCACAAACAAGCATACCACCAATTTTACCGCAGGAAGATTCCAGTCATCAAGGGCCTCCATCATTTGCAGTTCAGTTAGTACAGCATACACTTGAGGAGTGTCTTGAAACTGTACAGAAAGCTATTCATGAAGATGTGCAGAATGTTCATCTAGAATTGCTACACCAATTTCACATACAGCAGGTGCCTAATGCTAAATTCTATTTGTTTTCTTGCAAATTAATGATTTTAATTCATGCTGTTTCCCAGCTGGCCATATAGCACAAGAAATTCATTTGCGTTGTGTGTCAAAAAATTGTTTCTTGCATTGCAGATAGAAATGTCCACTTTGATGCAGTCAGTGCTGTCAAAGCAAGCAGACCTAATGAAGGAACTACAGGCTCTCAGAAGAGAAAATCAGCAGCTGCGCCAGCTTCTTTGAGCAAGATAAATGACTAAGGAATGCCTTTCAAGAGAAAATAAAACTTGAGGAAGACTTATTTTCACTGACGAGTTGCCATATCAGAGAACCAAATGAGATATGGCAGCATTCCTATCATACAGACCATTCGGCTGTAACCCCATGTCCTCAGCTGTCTTACAATGTTGCTTGTCAAGGGCTGTTCTGTCCACCCTGGAAAAAGAGTTGGTGCATTATGGATGAATTAGTTCCTGGGGCCTGTTGAGTGTATCTTTAAACCAGTTGCATGTTTATTTGTTTAGCTGCAATAAGAATTTAAGAGTGTCTTGCGGATTATCAAATAATTTGTATTCCTTATATTTAAGGGGTCTTTCAATGGCTGTAATTTCTAGTTTTGTTTTCTATGTTGTTTGAGAAAGCTTTGTTCGTTGAGTTGTACAGAACATGATGTTTTGTTTCAACTGCAAGTTTGATCTCATTGGTCATCACAGTCGCACATTTGACTTGCTTAATTTGCTTTATAGACAGCTGTACGCTTTAACCTCTTATTGTGTCTTTATACCATATGGATACCTGTTGAAGTCTTCCATGTTTATACCGGATTGTCTATTCTTAAGTGTATATTAATACAAGGGAGCATAACCTCGATTCTCAGTATCTTTGCACAATTTTTGAGCTCTTATACATTTCTTTGCATCCTCTACTGGCTACAGAAAACCACTTTAAAACCTGATTTTGAAATCATGGGTACAATTCTAAAGAATTATCACACTTTAGTCTTTAACATTGGTTGCCAGGCATGATGAGCCAGCATATTCATTGCTGGCATCAGAAAATAACCATAAAACACGATTTTCAAATCATTGGGACAATTTGTAAAGAATGATAACACTTTAGTTTTTAAGGCATTAGTTGCCAGGTAAGATGAACCGGCATATTTCTTTTCTATTCCTTGATTGTGATATACCTGAGTTCTACTGAATGTTAATTTTTCTGGCTTATATGTTCTTAGTCATTCAATTGCCAAGCTTGGACAAGTTAGGTTGGCAGAATAAGGTCTGAATCTTAATTTTGAAATGTTGTACTTGAAATGAAACTTTTACTAATATATTCAAGTAACCAAAAGTGGTCAAAGGGGCTGAAAGGCATTACAACCTGCAAGAAGCATCTCCCAGATTTTATGCTTCCAGAAAAAAGAAAAGAAGTGAACAAAGAAAGTACGAATATAATAAAAAAAAATTATTATGACAAAATACTGTTTCTGTGTTGCAATCCACAAAATTGTACATGTAATATGATTGAGAATAGTTTTATATATGCCTTTATCTTGCGGTTTCCATGGTATATATTGTCATAGCATTCTATATTTCCTGTAAGCTGCCAAAAAACAAATCAAGTCTCTGGCATCAATGAAGACCATTTCTAGTAGCTAATGAGCACATATTGTTTCTTAATACATTTCCAAACATGGATTTCAATTCAAGCAAACATATTTAGAGCTTTGAAATGCCTGTCTTGATGGAGTAATAGTGTTTAAAATGAGCAGGAAAAATTCTTAGCATAAATATTGCCACTAGTTAAATATTATCACTGGACCTATGTATCTTCTATTGGACATGTTTAGATCCTTTTCAGATTTATTTCGGGTTTGACACAGTAATAAACCTTTTCTTGACTGCCATATATTTTTTAGCATATCAACCGATCGAATTTCTAATTGAACAAGTTTTATGGCAGGTTAAGAGCTGGTTTAGTAGAAGATTATAGGGTTAACTTTTTTATTGCACATCTTACATTCGCCCATTTGTAACTTGTCAATAGCAGTGGCTCTGCAAACTGATCTGTTGCCCAAGGATGGCTGGTACTTGTACACATTATATTACTTGAATTTTATAGCAATATAACCATTGGAGCCGGCTAACTCCTAGACAAAAAGCACCTATGTACATACAAAAACGCATGAAAACATACATGACATACATGGTACCATACATAACATGAAGAGACGGCATTATGTGGGGCCCACCAGATGGATGATAGAAGTGATGGAAACGGCACGGGAAGCAAGGATGTGTCTCGTCATCGATAATATGCCAGCGTTTTTTTGCCTTGTGTGAGAAGGTAACCGTTAGTGCGGGAAGGACGTTGTGGAAGGACAATGTTGCGGTTTAAATTGTAATGGGTACTGTTCACTTGGAAAACTTCTTGTGCTTTGGGTATTCTCATTTTGTAGGTTGAAATCGAAACATTGGAGAGCAAGGGTGCACCGCAGGAAGGGGAGAGGACCAAGTGACTTGAGGTGAGGTGTTTCTAACCGACTGTATGCAATGTTGAAGGGTTTTTTTGTATTGTGTGTTGTTAAAACCATGGGAATGTAATGAAATGTGGATTTATAGCTGTGTTGTTGTTAAAAGCTTTTGTTATTAAAACCGTAGGAATGTAATGAAACGTAGATTTAGAAACACCCATTGTTTCCAACAACCTTTGACAATGTGTATTCTACTATTCCATTCTACAGGTTGAAAGTGAAAGGTTGGATAGTGGAGTTACGAGTAAAAGGTTGCAAAGCAAGGGGAGATTGCAAAAAGTGAGTTGAGGGGTTTCTAATCATTTGGGTTGTTAGTTGTAAAGGGGTTTAAAATGTTATGAGGGTTTTTGTTTGTAAATTGTTTTCAAACTTTAAATGGGTGTGAGTGTTTCAAGGCGTGTTTTATAAACACCCACGAGGGTTTGGGTATGTTGTGATGTGGGTTGCATATTTATGAACACCCTGTGTTTTCCATTTCATTCATATTGGAGTGATAATTGCAACTGCAAATTGTATTTGTTTGTCATGGCTTCCAAGAGGCCACATTTGTTTGAGGCATTTTTTCAAACAGTTCACTGTCTTGTCTATGAAAGCATATAAGTGTTGTACCCCAAAATTAAATTTTTTGTTACACTTAGACATTTTGAAGAAATGAGTAGAAGTCTTGTTAAATCAATCAAAAAGGTCAAAATTTGGGTATGCATATCTTGCATGAGGGGTTAAAATTCAAAATTTTCAAATTCTAATGATCTGGGTTTGCTCATAGCAGCTCAACCTACAAAACCCAGATCTCAGTTTTTCATCCCTAAATTTTAGGAAAATTGCTATTTTTAGAAATTTTCTAAATTTAGCAACGTTTTTTGGGTTTTTCTAGGTTTTTTTGGAAATGGATACAGGAAAAACTTTCTAAAAATAGAAAGTTGGTCCGTCAGGGTCCAAACTGATTTTGATTGGCTCAAAATACGTCCATATCAGGCCAGTGCAATCAGAATATCAAAATAATCAGTTTTGCCCTACTGGGTCTATTTTGCTTTTTCAGAAGCATGTCAGGAGCTCCAAAGACATTAATGGAGGTCAATCAGCTGCCAGGCGTCAGATTCAACATTCAGAGCATTCAACAAAAGGTGAGTTGATGAGCTTGGTCGAAGAACAAAGAAAAGTAAAAAATGATGAAAATTTTCTAACATTGCCAGACTTGGGCGCCCCAGTGAAGGAAGGGCGCCCATCTTTTTGGGGCCCCAGATGATGGAATTAGGGTTTACGTCTCCAACCAAAGTTGTTCATTTCTCTGCCAGCTCCGCAGCGAGTTCGACAGTGCAGTCATCAGATTATCCAGTCATCTGAAATTCAGCATTGAACAGGAGGTATCCAAACTGATGTTAGAATGAAAAAGGATGAAGATTATTAAAATTTGACTAAGTCTGGATAAAGTGGGCACCCCTGGTGAAGAAGGGCGCCCAACTTTTTGAGGCACCTAACTCAGCAGTTAGGGTTGGAAAATATGCTCAATCTCTTTAGTGTTCAGTCGACTTCGACATGCCTGTCTCCGTCAGATCATTCGACTGGTCGTTTTCCAGCAAATTCAGATCGAAGACAAAGATACAAAATGAAAGTTTCAAACTCTGAAGAAAATCAAATAAAATTTGACTAAGTCTGGAAGGTTTGAGCGCCCCAAGTGAAGAAGGGCGCCCCAAGTTTTCAAGGGGCTAAACAGATGAATCTGGAAATGAAGCTCTAATATGATCTCTTCGTAATTGATCTAGCTCTCCAACAAGATATCCAACACGTCTATCGGAGGTCGCAGTTGCAAGATACAAGAAGCCAAACAGAGGGTCTGACAAGAGCTGAATTTCAAAGTTCAGAAGCAAACACAAAAAAGTAAAAAAAATAAACTAAGTCTGGTGAACATGGGCACCCCCAGCCAAGATGGGCACCCAAGCTTTTGAGGGATTAAAATTCATTTTTTGACAAAGTTCATTCCAGAAGACCCCTCCTAATATCTCGTCAGCTTCACGATGAGCATAACAGGCAATCAATCCGACACCCGAAGCACCAAATTTGACGAGATCATCTGTAGAAGAGGAGTCAATGAAGAAATTTGAAGATCATGAAAATGGCTAACTCTAGGTAAAATGGGCACCTGTGGAAGGAAAAGGCTCCCATGAATTCAAAGGTCCAAACAAAGTTTTTCGCCAGAGGTGCCTCTAGAACAACTTTTTCAGAATCAATCCAGGTCTGTGATGAATCCCTTAGCTCGCATATCAGATTAATCTGCAAACCGGAAATCCAAGGCAAAGTAGGGGGTCAAAATGACAGAAAGTCAAAAATATCAAAAATTTGACTAACATTGCTTAAAGTGGGTGTCCCTGGTGAAGAAGGGTGCCCATCTTCTCATGCCTTAGAAGAAATTTCGAGATTTTCAAAGTTTTCAAAATTGCAAGTGAAGGCATCCAAGTTCAATGAAGCCAAGATTTTAGGGTTTTGAAATAAAAGCAAAAGAAAGCAAAGTAAAAACAAAACCCTAAGTCTATTTAACACCTCTCTTTTATGTTATTTTCATTATTTTTGCAGGTAGCATTCAGAGGAGAAAGTTGGAGCAGCAAGTTTGAAGAATTTTTCAAGATTCAAGAGCTTAGTTTGCTGGTTTTTCATCAAAAAATTTCAAACCAACAACTTAAACCCTTGCTTTTTCAAGCTTTTTCATCCAGAAGATCAAGTTTTTCAAAGAGAAGGCCAAGGTTTTCAAATTTTCAGCCATCTAGGTCTTTTCACTCCGTTCTTCTGAAGAAATTTTCAAGAACTTCATCAAGTTGCAACAGCTGCTTTTATTTTGCATGTCAGTGAAATCCTCAGCGCATTCAGTTTTCAACCATCTGGGTCCTCTCAAATCAGTCTTCCGAAGAAAACCCATATCACAACGTTTTTCAAGAAAATTTCAAATCCTAGGGTTGGCTGCTTTTTCGATCGGCCATCAAGATTTTGCAAATCTAATCAACTGGGTTCATTTCTAATCATATTCTGAACAAAACCCAGGTGCCAACCTTTTTCGGAAAAAAAATGAAGAAATTAGGGTATGCTACTTTTTCAAGCAAAATTCAAAATTTTCAAAAATGAATGATCTGGATTCTCTTGCATCGAAATTCTGAGCAAAACCCATATCTCAAAAAAAATTTCAAAAATTTGTCCGTTTGAGCAAGAAAAATCAACATTCTAAAAATAGAAATTATTCAAGACTTGTCTGCACCTAGGCGAGTTTACAGTGGTTCTTCAAGTTTTTCGAAATGGAGTACACTCCCAATGTTTCAAAGACTGAATCAACTCTCTATCATGATTACATCAAAATAGCTGAGATAGGCTTGCATCATATCAAGCCGGTGTTCAATCTACACGCCTTGGAGAGAGCATGCAACACCTCAATCAGGAACCTGGGACATTTTGGACTCCTCGCAGCAGCGTCTATTCCTATATCAGTCTGGAGTCTTGAGTTAGTAATCGCTTGCATCAAACATTACAACCCAGCTACAAGGGAGATACAGTCAGCCAATGGTAGATTAATTTGCAGTCTAAAGCCTAATATGATCGAGAGGTGTTTTTCCATTCCCCCATGGCCTAAAAGCGTCACTATCTCAAAGGGTGAATGTGAAAGGATATGGAACATGCACAAAGACAAATATAGCAAGAAGATTGCATAGAGGTGGATGAAGGAGAAACATAGAACATTGCCCAAGAACGTCGGGCGAGGAGAGTTTAAGGATGAAATTGCTATCATTATCACCTTGCTCAACAAGGTCACTGGCTCAGAAGATGCCACCAAGTTTCAGCCTTGAATGTTTTACGCCATACCCCACATCATGAAGAAAACTGAGTTCTATGATTGGCCTACCTTGATTAGCAACAGTTTACATCAATAGATAACATAATACTTCCAATTTCATGAATTTCATATGGTGTCCTACCTAGTCTACCTGGTGGCCTATCAAGGTCAATTCAGAGGGTTTAACACCGAGGGATCATTGAGTGTACAACACATATATAACTACTATCCCCAGTTGGAGTTCACGAGTTCGTTGCATCACTACAAAAGGGTGAACGATGCTTTTCTGATGTATACAGTGCGGGACCTAGACAACGAATTGCACATTCGCATCTCTTCAGTTGCTAGGACAGCGATGGCAGAGTCGGAAGATTGGTTCATACAATTTCCTACCTTCACCTATCTTAGGGTCTACGACTATTCAAGTGCCCTGCTAATGTTACCGAGGTATCCGTTAGACGAGGTCGTCTTCATGGAATTCTTGAGGCAAGCGCACGATGTCCACACAGTTTTGAGGAATAGAAGGAAACCCTCCCTTCAGTTTCCATTAGGGTTGGGAATCTACATATGCAAAACTGCTACAAATGCTAAGACAATGGGAGATGAGCTAGATAAACTCAGTCTCAAGCCTTACAGCGAGAGAAGATCATTTGATCTTCATGGTGTCTACGCTAGTTGACTTGAGAAGAACTATGATCATATATCCGCCCTTGAAGATTTTTGGGCTAATTGTACAGATGAGTTCGAGGTGCGGAGGCGTAGTTACAGCAGGCTCACTCTTCATCAAATGAAAGACTGCTTAAATAAAGACATAGAAGGGCTATCAGATGATGACGAGGATGTGCTTCTCCCAATGTATGCTCAAAAGCGAATTGAAGATCAACCTCTTCTTTAGGTTAACTGGGCTAACAAAGAATCTCTTTCAATAGAAGATAGGACAAGACAAGTCCTTGAGCACAACAAGGTTTTCCTAATCCTAAAAAGGAAAAAGTCCATTCCAATAGCAGAGCCGCCAAGGACAATTCCCTCTTCTTCCAGAGCATAGTCAAAAGGGAAAGGTAAAAGTCAGTCTCAAGAGGGCGTCAAAGGTAGTAGATCAAGTAAAAATGTAAGAAGGAGGTTGGACTTTTCATGCAGTCATACAGGAGCCACCTACAGCTGAAACAGAAACTCCTCCTGACGAGCCCGTACCTTAGAATGAAACAGAGGAGCCACCTTCGGCACATGTTTCCCTACCTTTGACAAAACCTTTACCGATTCACATTGACCTTGATATTGAAGATGACGAGGAAATTGCAATTGTACCTCCTAAGGAAGTTAGTAAAGATACTACCATGTCTTGGCTTGAGAACTCCTCGGGGAGGGTGAGAAGAAGACCTTCATATCAGGTAAATTTTGATGATCTTGACACCATTTATCAAGAACCTCCTAAGAAAAAGGCAAAGAAACAGGTTCACTTTGATAGGAATCCTGATGGTGAGATAGTCATGGAGATTGCATTGCCCCCAGAAGACAAGAACAGGGACGAGGTTAATATGGATGACTTCGTCATGGTCAAAGCTAATCTCTGTAGAAATACCAGACACACGGATGTGAGTCTATTCAGAGTTGTGTCCGAAAACCTTTAGGAAAGAGTGCTCAGGGATGGAGAAGACAAGGCAGCCCTCAAGGCTGAAAATCAGCAACTCAGACTTTTTATTTCTAACCTTCTCCATGGTTCTTCACAGGCAACCCAGTTGCTAGAGACACCAGCTGATCATCATCAGTTGAGAGAGCTGGTTATTTGTGGGAAAGAAACTCAGGAATGGATCGAGAGTTTCATTGTTAGAGGAAGGGAGATCTTGGCACGAATGTTCCAGTTGAGAGAAAATGCTCATGAGCTATATCAAGGCATCCAGGGATTTGAACAAACACTGGCTGAGGTAAAACCAAGGCATGAGATCATCATTGCTGATTTCGATACAGCCTATAGTTCGGTAGTTTCAAAAGAACACAAGAGACAAATTCTAGCCTGGAGGGAGCGTCACATTTTCAAAGTTAGAACCTATGAGAGGATATCTGAAGAATCCATCGCCTACAGACAAAGGGTGATTGAAGCTCTTCTTTTCATTAGCGAGTTTGTCATAGAGATTCCTTCTCAGTACAGTCTTGAAGATGGTTCCTATGTCGGGCTTGATGAAGTGCAGGACCAATTTCAGAGTGTTGTTCGCAGTTGCAATCCAGTTGGCGGAAGGATAGGTCATATTTCGATGATGTCCGCAAAGTTCGAGAAAGCGGCCAATGAGGCCGAAGATTTCCTAAGATCTATTACAGATGCTAAAGATATCCTAGAAAAGTGGTGTTTTTCTATTGAGGGCATAGATGCATCGAATCAGGACACAATTTCTAATTTCCTAGCGGATGTGATCGAGCTTTAAAGCAACTTTCTTCTAGAAGCTTTCTTTCCTGCTTTCTTTCTATTCTTGGAATAATTCTTATCCATTCTTTGAGAAGAGAAAGAAGATAAAATGTAATAGTTGGTGTTTCCCGCTTTTTTATGCTTTCTTAGGTTTTAGATGTTATCTTCTTTCTAGATTTAGTAATAAAGCTTGCTTGCTGAGCAAGCCCTAGATTGTGAAAGCAATGAGATTTTAGGGTTCCCTACTCCTCTGCTTGTCTATAAATAAGAGCCTTTGCTCATTAGTTTCTTTAACCGTGCTAGTGAGAACAAAACGTTGAGCCTATTGTGCCTTCTATTTGTTACTCAAGTATTGTTCAATTGTGTTGTGATAGCAAATTGTTGAGCCTCTTTAGCCATCAAGGAGTTAGTGTGATTATTGTTTCTATTGTGTAAGAGCAAGATTGCAAGCCTCTTTAGCTGCAATTTCTTGTTCCAGGCATGTTAGAAGTGAATCTTGTTCCAAAAACTTGAGTAATAAAATCATGAGCCTCCTTTGCCTTGGTCGAAAATCTCAGATATCCGTTATTTATGTTCTACTTTCATGATCTTGATTTCAACTTACATTGAAGTGTGTAGATGTTTGTTGGGAGATAGTTTATCGAAGTGTTTTGTCAGAAAATCTACCTTGTTCATTTCTAGTTTCTCTTGCTCTGCTATTACTTGAGAAATTAGAAACATCTTTAGTTTAAGTTAGTCGTAGTTGAAGTTTTTAAAATCAAAAAATCTCAGTTGTGGCGTTTGTGTTTAATAAACCTTGTGCTCTAAGCTGATCAAAAAGATAGGCAACTTAGTTTAGTTTACTTTCTTTCAAACACCATTAGCAAGAGGGAGCTTCCCCTCCTAATTTGAAGAGCAGTTTATCTGTGCATAGTTGTCCATTTCAAATACGCATTCCAAAGGTGTGAATATAAACGCCAACAATAAGCATAATAGTAAGCAATAACAAAGACAAGGTAGTGAATAGTTTGAAAATTGCCTCAAAGAAATGTGGTTTCATGTTGATTGGAATGCGGTGACAAGCCATAGACAAGGCAATGAACTGTTTGTAAGTATGGTTTCTTATGTATGGCTTTGCCATTGTGTTTTGGCAAACTTATACTCACCTCACACTGTGTTTTCCAACTTGCAATCACACTATGCATGTATATGGTTGTTGGAAAACATCGCGTGTTTACTATGAAAGCATAATAGTAGATTTGGATTGTCATGGCATTCCAACAGCATGGTGATTGGGATGACATGACAAGCCATAGACAAGGAAATGAACTATTTGTATGTATGATTGCTTATCTATGGCATGCCATTGTGTTTTGGGAGACATATACTCACCTCACACTATGTTTTCCAACTTCCAATCACTATGCATGTAAATGGTTGTTGGAAAACATTGTGTGTTTTCTATCAAAGCATATTAGTAGATATGGATTGTCATGGCATTCGAACACCATGGTGATTGGAATGAGATGGCTTGTGAACTGTTTCTATGTATGATTGCTTATATAGGGCATGCCATTGTGTTTTGGTAGACATATACTCACCTCACACTGTGTTTTCCAACTTGCAATCACACTATCCATTATCTTATATGTATTTTACCATTTACTTTAGAGTGTTGTATATATTTTATGGTCTATGGTTTCATTAAAGCTAACAACGAGAATCCATTGCACACTGTGTTGTGTAAGCTTTCATGCATCATACCATAATCATTGTTAGAAGTGTATTCTATGTTGTGCAGTTGAATGTTTTTGTTCTATTGCATTTTTATTCTTTTTTGGGGGTTGTAGACTGCAAGGTAACCCATAGTGATCAGGTAAGATTGAGAGACCATTTTCATTGCTTGTTTTATTGCTTGCATTAGAATGACAAGATTAATATTGGTATTAGTTTTTTGTGATAACTCTGGAACTTTATGGGCTGAGGATTGGGAAGCAACCCATATCCTCCTAGGTAAGATTCAAATATTGTCTTCAGTATTCCAATTCATTTCTTGCATTAGAATGAAATGATTAGTCTTTTGAAATAAATCTGTCATTTTATGGGGTTAGTTTACATTGTTTTTTCTTGATATTGTCATTTCCTCTTTGTGCCATGTATGCAAAATGATCACAGGGACTCGTCTCGGGTGCATTTATAAACTAATTTAAATAATTTTCTTCCCTCTCTTTTCCAAACAATGCACCGTTTGTTTCATATTTCATGTTTCAACTGCCAAAAGAAATTTGTAAATCAAGAATACAAATATGCAAGTTTGACATTAGAGCTTATAATATACTTGCTTTGATGTATCGATATGGAGTTTGATTTTAAAGGCATGCTAAGCTCAAACTAGGTTAATCTACGGGTATTTCTAATGTTCAACTTAATACACATATCCAATATGTCCATGCACGAGGGTATACACTAGAATAAATATTGACTATTTTATACTGCTACATGCTACTGATTCCCAATGATGGCCATGTTTTACATGCCAAGAAAAGTAGTTTTCCATAGCCTGATAGAAGAAATCCCTGAAATATAAGTTTCATTTGTCTTTGTCATATATGATAACCTTGTTTTATCTTTTGGCATAGAAATGAGTTTCTTGTGCTATGGATGGTACAACAACAATGCAGAGTATAATTGTGGTTATGATTGAGGACATAACTTCTTACGAAATTGTCTAATGGAAGGTCAACTTGATATCAGGTTTGGGTTGTTGCAGTACTGACTTAATGGATTTATGTTGTAGAATTGTCCTAATACATATTACTACGTTTTTTAATTCTATATGTTTGATTCTAAAGTTATATAATTTTCGTTGGCAAAAGTTGTCTATTTGAACAAGTGCATAGCACATTTTTTTCTTTTTTTATTGAATTAAAGTTGTTGAGAAAAATATAGAGAACCATGGCTATTCTCAAATAATAGCTATAAATAGTACAACTAGATAGCAACCATCTAATTAAGATACATATTAGCCCTCCAAAGAAGGGAAAAATGAAAATAGAAAGAACAATAAATCTGTCACATACCAAATGGGACTGAAGCAAGAGAAAATTGTAAACTAAAATAGTCACCAATTGAACAGTAACCAATTGAAGCATTCAGTTGCATAGGTTCTCGTATTGGCTTTGATATCCAATTGATCAGCCACGTGGTTCATAGTATGATGTATGTCCTTGAAGCATTGATAATAGGATTTGTTCAAACATCCCTCAATACAATGAAGAATTATCCAAGCAGGTTCAGTCTAAGCCGACTTGCAGTTCTGAACAAGAATCATGGAGGCTTAGTGTATGACATCTCCAACCTAAGGCATAGCACAAAGTTAATGGATTTTTTTTTTTATGACTAGTATCATAAGGGTATTATTTCAAGTCCTAGGAGGTCAAATTTGCTACTTTGTACACTGTAACTTTTTGAATTTACAATGGATCTGCATTGCATTAGGACAATGACAAAAGCCATGAACAGATCTTAGTCAACTTGATTGGCTGATTGCATACTCTTCAACATAAGGTGGACAATACTATATAAAGATCGATTTACATAGACAAGGAAATGAACTGTTTTTGTGTATGATTGCTTATCTATGGGTTGCCACTGTGTTTTGCAACTTCCAATCGTATTGTGCATGTATATGCTTGTTGGTAAACATCGGGTGTTTACTATCAAAGCATGATAGTAAACATGGATTGTTAGGGTGTTGCAACACCATGGTGATTGGAATGCCATGACAAGCCATAGACAAGGCAATGAATTGCTTATGTGTATGATTGCTTATCTATGGGTTCCCACTATGTTTTCGCAGACATATACTCACCTTACATTGTGTTTTCTAACTTGGAATCCCAATGTGCATGTATATGCTTGTTGGAAAACATCAGGTGTCTAGTGTGAAAGCATAATAGTAAATATGGATTGTCATGGTGTTGCAACACCATGGCGATTGGAATTCCATGACAAGCCATAGAGTAGGAAACGAACTATTTCTATTGTTTATTTATGGCTTGTCATGGCATTTCAAGATGATGGTGGTGGAATGCAATGACGATCCATATTTTCAATTATGCTTGGATACATTTTTTCAACAATCCATATTTACTATTTAGCCATGGTGTTCAAAGCCACGAGAATCCATATTTACTATTATGCTTTGATAGATTTTTTGCAAGCATGTGTAGCTTGTTCAAAAGAACATGTTTTAGGCTTTTAGCCATAGAAGCAAGGCAGTGAATTGCTTGCTAGATTTGTTTCTTAGACATGAATGAAAATTGTGGTAGCATAGTGAATTGTTTCATAAAATGCCTCAAAGAAATCTGACCTCGTGGTGATGGAATGCCATGACAATCGATATTGCGGCTACTGGAATATGGATTGTCATTGTAACACCTACTCATAAAAATATCAGTAAAATTAATAAATTAGGAAAAAATAACGAAACACATATGATAACAGGAGGAAATTCATTAAAAACCAACTTAACAAACTTCATTAATACAAAAGTAGTATTTTAGTTAGTGTCTTAGCTAAATTTTCGCCTTGAATGAATTTGAACAATATATGCTCTTTATATTGCAATCATTAACATATTCATGAATGGAATGCAATCATTAGACTAAGATAAGTAATATTAAAGCAATTCAAAAACCTTCACAACCATAAAACATGAATGAGACTATAACACCCTATTTTTCTTGAGTGGAAAACCCTCTTGGGGTAGAAAAACCACTCGAAAATTGCCTCACTAGCTTAATCTCAAAACTTGTTGTTTACAATACCTCATTGGCTATATATCAACATTTTCAATCACTATTTTAATGATACATAGAGTATCACTTCTATTTCTTTTACATCTTCTGATCTCACATCACTCAAGATTCAAATGCAGAAGTTTAAGTACAACATAATTGATTAATTTCACAAAGCACTAAGTGTGCTATCCAAATAACTTTCAAATATGAATCAATGAAATGACATTTGTAAACTGAGAATAATATTTCTTTTCTGCTCACCATATTTTTGAAAGAATACATGGAAGGATATATATAATGTTATGGATTACTGAACCGGAGTATCTTTTCAAACTGAAAAGTAACTTTCTTCTCTAAATGTCACTTAACAAGTAATAGTTACAAAACCAAAAAAAATTAACAAATTTTAGTCAATGCTTCCTTGAAAAAATGCATGGTGTCCTGACATAACAATATATCATAAAGATATTTGAAAGTATAACTTGTTTTCTCGAATGATAAAGAAAACTGAACCATGATAGGAACTAACAATTGACACAATGCAAACCAACAATTGTAATCATATGAATGAAGCTTGAAAATAACTAACCACAATGCCAACATGGATTAAGTTACAAATCTGAGATAATAAAAACTTTACCAAAACAAAATGAAAAGAACTTAGGTTTAACTTGATACTCAACATTGTATGTAGGGTTCGAAGGAAATAATAGATTTTATACATTTTAACCCTATTGAAAACACAGTGGGTTGTAGGTTGTATATCATGCACTATTTTCCAACTTGCAATTATACGTAGACAATATGGTTGCAACAAAACTCTTGTGTTTTTTAGACATTAAAAATTTCATGAAACTCGCCTAAAAAAATTATTACAACTTTTCAGTGGACTAAAACTTTGGTTTCAAAATCGTGATATGATGGTAAATCAAAATGCACTAAATATTTGTAGGTTGGAAAACATAGCGTGGGATGTTAGTACATGTTTTTATGAATCTCCCACTTGAAATAGGACATGTACATACATGAGTAATGATTATCCCTTTAAACAAAATCCAAGCACATACCATTCACCTCCTTGCCATTCACTTTGGCCAATAGGAAGAGCACTTTGCTGAAAAATGTCCCCTTTGTAGCATTTGAATTGTTGCAAACTCGTGCGCTAGGAAATACAAATGGCATAGGAGGAAATGGTATGGGCTTGGATTTGTTTAAAGGGATAATCGTTACTCTCGTTACTCATGTATGTACATGTCCTATTTCAAGTGGGAGATTCATAAAAGCATGTACTGACATCCCACATTGTGTTTTCCAACCTGCAAAGATTCAGTGCATTTTGATTTGTTTTCCAATTGTTTTTAGAGCATATTCATTTTTTTCATTACACACTTTTTAGTACGTCCTCATATGTGTTTTATTTACTACCATGTCATACAATTCTCATAACAAATATTTTTCAGATTCTGTTTAATTTCTTGCATGCTAAGGGATAGAGTTTTGAATGTATTGAATACTTTCAAATGATAAAGGGATAGACATGTGGTAATGAAGTTTTTGTGTTTATGGATGAGTTTCAAAAATATATCATAGTCCAGAAAGGAATACATTTCAAGAGTTAGTGGGTTGAAGTTTTTATAACACCCTGTGTTTTCCAATATGTAGTTTTACAAACAATATTCATCTAACTAAGAGCTTTTATTTTCATAAATGTTTTGCAATGTTTATTTATGTTCTAAAGTAGTCGATGAATCAGTAGTTGGAAGTAAATATCAGTTTTTTTGTAGATGCTTGCAGTGCTATTTGTCACTGAATTTTTTTCACTTATTTTTTGACAGCACAACCAAAAATCTTGAACTCAAGAATTCACATTGGGCAGCTTCCCTGCGACAATGAGGAAGACAATGGAAAACCCTTCAATACATAGAGGCTGCATTGTGCCTTCAAATTCAATTGTCCTATGATGGAGGATGTCATTCGTAAGATCAGTAGATTTCCCAAGCCCACCGAACCTATACTCCCATATTCTGAGGCTGATGTAGCGTGCGGTTTCTTGTCAAACTCCATGGACCTGTTGACAAGCTATATTCTAGTTCAGATTTTGTGTGCAAATTATGTTTGGGGACATGTGGTCAATCGTGTTCAACTTCACGCAACATTGGAAAGATATGATGTTGATCAGGGTGTCTACCTCATTGGTGGCATATTCTCACATTCATTGCCTCAATCATCCTCAGATATAAGGTGTCTACAACAAACATTTAGCAACGCCATACAACATCAGGCTGATCATTTTTTCGACCAAGCAATGTGATTGCATGGTCATGTTGTTGAGCCACACATAGAAGAGGACATATAGGAGATGTATCTTTCCCTACACACACTGCTTGAGCACCCTGCACCAATTCCATCAAATAATGAAAGGGTTATTAAGTGGCTCAGCATAGGATGCCCCTACTGTTCCAATGAGGGCACAAAAGTAAAGACAAAATGTAAAGAGTGAATTTGATTAGGATGTCGAAAGACTTGTTAAATGAAAAATGGAAACTAAAACTTTGAATTTTATTTTCTATTACTCTTTTGAAACACTGCAGTTGAATGAATGATATTTTGTGTTGTTTATTAGTGTTTATTATTGTATTTTTATCACTCTTTATTACTATTTATTATTGTTTAATACTTGACTACTGTTTTGTAAAACTATAGATTGTAAAACACACAGTGTTGTAAAAACAACAACTCACTCACAGTTGTAAAACATAGGGTGTTGTAAAGTATTTTGTATTACTCTAATTACTTTATTACTATCTTTTACTATAGGACATTTCAAGGTGAAGAACATCAGACATATGGAATGCAATATCATAGGTACAATTAAGAAGGTATGAATGAGCAACAACTTTTCATTAGATAAAGGTCATGAACAATGAACCAATAGTAGGACAGTCACCACAACATTTAAGTAAACCTATGGTCAACACTCTCTTTTCCATTTTTATTCCCAATTTCATCCATGAAGAATTTCCTCAACTTGTAGATCCTATTGTTATCCATAACTTGAGCAGGTGTCAAGGATAGCTTTCAGTTTTTGATTACCCAAGTAGCAATTGAAAAAATTTGGCCTTACCAAATAACATGTGGTAAAAAGATTTTTGAAGTTATTGTGGAAAAGAGTTCTTCACACTATAATGTGCAGTTTTTAATTAACCTTTTTTGCATGAATTCCATATCTTCAATCGACTATTTCAAGCTTGATGACCTTGATCAAGAACAAGGAGGGTTGGGCTCTGTAAAAGTAGGTTCCAATATGCTTTACCTCTTCAGGAAGGCTCAGATTTGTCTCACAAGTTAGGTATACAAAAATATTGTAGCCAATAACAAGCACACTTTTTCTTCTATGCCACTCACAAAGCATCACCAAACACCTCAAATTTTTCAATTTTTTCCCCATGAGTTGGTTGCTCTTAGCCAATTTTATAATCTCTTCATATTCACAATTGGAATGAATTTCATTCGCAAAGGTTGTTGATATGTTTAGCATGTAAACTGGAATTCCAATACGCCACTTCTTGAACTCTCTTTCCCAAGGGAAAAACATGTATTTTGGAGCAATAATCAAAGGCTTGCTTAAGCCCTTACAAAAATCTTATAATCAGGCCTTTGTTTATAGCTCCAAAAAACATGCTTTTCCCTTGGGAAAGAGACTTCAAGAAGTGGAGTATTGACATTCCAGTTTACATGCTTAAAAAATCAACGACCTTTGCGAATGAAATTCATTCCAACTATGAATATGACGAGATTATAAAACTGGCTAAGAGCAACTAGATCATGGGAAAAAAAATTGAAAAATTTGAGGTGTTTGGTGATGCTTCCTGACTGGCATAGAAGAAAAAGTGTGCTTATTATTGACTACAATCTTTTTCTATGCCTAACTTGTGAAACAAATCTAAGCCTTCCTAAAGAGGCTAAGCATATTGGAAACCTAATTTTACACAGCCTAGGCCTCCTTGTTCTTGATGAAGGTCATCAAGCTCGAAATAGCCAATCAAACATATAGAATTCATGGATGCACATATTGACAAAGTTCTTCATGGATCAATGATTTGGAATTCATTGATGAAAGAAATGGAAATCATGGATCAAAGTTATGGCTAACAACAGGATCTATAGGTTGACGAAGTTCTTCATGGATGAAATTGGGAATAAAATTGATAATGGAAAAGAGAGTGTTGACCATAGGTTTTCTTAAATGTTGTGGTCATTGTCCTACTATTGGTTCAATGTCCATGACCTTTATCTACTGAAAAGTTCTTGCTCATACATACCTTCTTAAGTGTACCTGTGATATTGCATTGCATATGTTTGATGTTCTTCACCTTGAAATGTCCATATTGAAATACAATAATTAACCACTTAGAAAAGGAAATAAAACACAAGAAGAAGTTGTCACAGTGAAAAGAAGAGGACCTTAATGTTGTTCGGAGAGAGCTGCAATCTTGGTGCAGAGCACCTTGTTGTCGAATTTAATAAAAAGAGTCTAGATAGGTAGATAGAGTCATAATAATGTTGAATAAGGCCATATGAGGCCCTTTTATAAATTTTTTTGTGGTTTTGAGTCATTATGTGGTTATTAGGAGAAATGTTGCAAATTTGATAAAATGTTGTTAAGACAATTTTGTAAAAATACAAAAAATGTAAAATCATGGAATGCCAAGGGTCAGGTAGTTGTACATGCATTTTTAGGCGTTGGTAGGTGTCATTTGAGGTATATATATGTTGTGAACTCATTGGAGGAGGTTTTCAAAGGCTTTAGAGAAGAAACTCAATA
>VDFB02269752.1:0-41872 GCA_007258455.2 Sequoia sempervirens | reverse complement strand
AAAAATACTACAAAAAAGTCCACCGTGCTCGGGTCACACAAGAGTTGTTATGTTATGTTTTTCTGATAGAAACAACATCAATTTGTGTGTGTCCCTCTTTTGAACCCCTTAATCTCAACCATTTTCAAAATAAATTAGTAGTTTAGAAAGTAGACTCGGAGCACTGTGGTCCTTGTTTTTGTTCCATCAATTTTTTTTGAGTGTAGCTATCCTCAATTTCACGTCCAAGGTCAGTATTTCCTGATTTCAGAAAAAAAGTGGCCACTTAAGCCCCTTTTTTGGGAACCATCTTGGTGCACTTACCCGTCAAATGATCTCAACTTGATAGTTGATAGTGCTCTTAGTGACTGTGATTGGTAGTGATGTTTGGCAGCGGCTATCTAGCCCCGAAAATGCACTGGGGCATGGATGCATGCCGCATGCCATCACTTGCACCGAATATTATGCATCATACCATTTCCGTTATTCGTCAGATCTAAGTACTGTTTGATAAGACAGGGTGAAATGCATTTACTCTTCACTTTATAGAAATTTACTAACTTCATGGAATTTTTAATAATTTGAACTTTTATGTTTATGATATTTAATGTTTTAATAAATATTAAAATATATTATATTCAAATAATTATTAAAAATATTTAATTAAATTATATATAGTTTTCTAATATAATAATATAATATATTTAAACAATATTATTATATTATTTAAACTAAATATTTTCTTATAAAATTTCATTATATATAATATATTTACTAACATTATTATAATATATTTGAATTATGATATAAAAATTGTAATATATTAGATATTATAATATAAAGAAAAATTTTATAACTGTTTTTTATATTAAAATTATAAAAAACATATTTTTAAATTTAAATAATATTATATATGATAATTATGTATATTATTTAAATAACTATTCTCTTAATTATTATATATAATTTATATGAAATATTTAGTTGTTTATTATTATTAGTTTTATAATATTATCATATTGTCATATTATAACAATATAATAATAATAATAATTAATAAAATAATTATTTAAATATAATATACATTATTATTATCATGTATAATATTATTTGACTTTAATAATATTTTTAAGACTTTATTTAACAAAAATTGATGGGTTCACTACTATTATAATATAATTATTATTATAATTATATTAAAATAATAATAAAAATATATAATAATAATATAATACAATAATAATAATTATATAATAAAAATAATAATATTAATATAATATGATAATAGAGCCACCCAAATATCAATAAATCAATTGAAAATGAACCATAATTTAAAATGGAAACTTCTAAAAAGTAAATTAAATTTCACCCTTAGATAAAATACAATCCAACAAACAATTAATATCCCTATCCAAATAAGACTAATAATCTAAAAGATTTAACATAAACTTCTAAAAAGTAAATTAATTTTCACCCTTGGATAAAATACAATCCAATGAACAATTAATATCCCTATCCAAATAAGACTAATAATACAATAATATAATATAATATAGTATTATAAGGAATAATATAATATATATAATAATTAGTAAATATATTATAATATATTATTAATAATATAATATAATATAATATATTATTAATAATATAATATAATATAATATATTATTAATAATATAATATAATATAATATATTATTAATAATATAATATAATATAATATATTATTAATAATATAATATAATATATTATTAATAATATAATATAATATATTATTAATAATATAATATAATATATTATTAATAATATAATATAGTACATTATAAGAATTGTATTATAATATAATTTTTCTTTATATTATATTATCTAATATAATACAATTTTTATCTCATAATTCAAATATATTATAATAATTAGTAAATATATTATAATAATTAGTAAATATATTATAATATAATTAAATTTTATAAAAAAAATATTTAGTTTAAACAATATAATACTATTGTTGAAAAATAAATAGGGTAAGGGTTAGGGTTCAATCAGGGTTGCAATTGTTATTTGGGTTTAATTAAGGTTAGGGTTTAATTGTTGTTCAATTAGGGTTAGGCTTATAGAATAAAGTTTCGGGGTTAGGGTTAGAGTAGAGTGGGGTTAGGGTTGGTGTTAAAATGTTCAACTAGGGTGATAGTTAGGGTTATGATTATGGTTAGGATTGGGGTTACAATTTAATCAAGGTTAGAGTTATGGTTTAAATAGGGTTAAGGTTTAATTATGGTTAGGACTCAATTAAGATTCAATAATTCTAACTACAACCCTAACTCTAATTCTATCTCTACCCATAACCCTAATCCTAATGCTACCATAACCCTAACCTAATGCCAATCCCAACTCTAATCCTCATTATATCTCTAACACAACCCAAATTCTAATTCTATCATTAACTCTAACCCTAATTGTAATCCTAATAGTTATGCTAACTGGCCCCAATGTAATAATAAACATAACCCTAACCATAATCCTAATTTCAATACAAACTTTAACCCAAACCTAATCCTAATATTACCTCTAGTTGTAACCCTAACCCTATCAATAATATTAACACTATTTCCAACCATAATGTTAATTGTATGTCTAAACCTAACCATAACTTTAATCTTAATCATAATTGTAATCCTAACCCTAAACCTAACCTTATCCTTCATCCTAATTATATCTCTAATGCTAATCCTGACCCTACCCTAATTGTAATGCTAAATCAAACCCTACTTCCAATTCTATCTCTAACCCTTACCCTAATCCTAATTCTATCTCTAATCCTAACCCTAACCCTAATTGTAATGGTAAACCCAACCTTGATTCTAATTCTATCTCTAATCCCAATCATAATCCCAATCCTAACCCTAACCTTGATTCTATCATAATTTTATCTCTAATCCTAACCCTAAATCTAAATTATAATGTTAAACCCAACCCTACTTCTTATACTATCTCTAACTCTAACCTTATTCCTAAAGCTAACCCCAACCCTAGCCCTAATAATTTTGTTTTCCATATGGCACTGTGAATGCTACTAGCATATATATATTTCTAATAATATAAAAAAAAAATATAAAGAGATATCCTTCTCGAGCCTCAAGAAGGAGATCTCTGGACAGTTTTTTATATATATTATTAAAAATATATATATTCTAGTACATAAGAATTGTATTATAGTATAACTTTTCTTTATATTGTAGTATCTAATATATTACAATTTTTATATCATAATTCAAATATATTATAATAATATTAGTAAAATATTATAATATAATATAATTTTATAAAAAATATTTAGTTTGAATAATATAATAATATTGTTGAAATAAATTATATTAGAAAAAATATATATAATTTAATTACACTCTTTTAATAATTATTTGAATATAATATATTTTAATATTTATTAAAATATTAAATATCATATAAGCATAAAAGTTCAAATTATTAAAAACTTCATAAAGTTGGTAATTTTCTATAAAATGGAGGGTAAATGCATTTTAAAGTGAAGAGTAAATACATTTCACCCTGTCTTATCAAACAATACTTAGATTTGACAAATAACGGAAATGGTACGCCTACATAACATCCCGTGCAAGTGATGGCATGCATCATGCATCCATGCCCCGGTGCATTTTCGGGGCTGGATAGCCGTTGTCGTGATGTTTATGTATAGTGGTTATTAGTTTTTTTTACTTTAAACATGTCACAATGGTTTGGATATTACATAATCTTCTAATAGTTTCTGATTATATCAGTGGAGACAGTGTTTTGTGCTTGAGAACCCAAAGCAAAACGAAAATGATTCTATTGTTCATTCTCTTTCACAGTGTTTCTAATTTAAGTGTAATGACAATGAGTTGGAGGTGTCAACCTCTCATTCCTTCATTTCACAGTGTTTGGTACTTGCAGGGTTGTTTTGTCTATAGTTGTCATTAATGCAATTGATGCCGATATAAAGTTCATGTGTTGTTTCATGTGTTGCTCATCTCATGGTTGGAATTTTTCATTGGCTCATCTCATGGTTGGAATTGTTCATTGAATAATCTCATGGTTGTATTGATGCCTTTTATGAGTTGGTGTTGAAACTACTTCAATGATATCATTGTGTTGATCTTGACATATCAATCACAATGACAATGCTCTTACCTCTTCTTGCATGATGAAGGTATTTTTGGTTGGTGTGATAGTTACATTACTCTTACTTGTAAATGTTGATAATAAATGTTACATAAATATGTAATGGTTAGTAGGTAATGTGCAGTAAAATGGACAGTGCAATGATTGGTTTATATGAGTGTGGTCAAGTTTGACAATGTACAATACTTGTAATGGATTCTTTTTGCCTTATGGACAATATGACTTTTACATGCTTAGTGGCTTCTTATTTGTAAGCAAATTATTCAAAGTAATTGTCTTGTCAAATAGATTTGACAATTTGCACATGTTTTTCATAATTGAACAAATCTTTGTCATAGAAGTAGTATGCTGTTTGATGAATTTTGTTCACTGTTAGTTAACTTGAACATTGCAGGGGCAGTATGATATCTATGCTTTGTTTTCTATTTCTATGTGACATTGTTATAGTAGTCTATTCAAACAAGTAAAAAAAAAGGAAGGTCTTCAAAGATCGGCACAAAATGAGCAAAACAGTGAACAAGTACATAAGTTAGGGGTAGTTTGGTTTCCATGCATTTATAATGAGAAAAAGACAACCAGTCATGATTAAGGACTCTCAAGGAAACAAAGTACAAATGTTATTCATGAGCAAGTGCATTTGGATAGTGCTCCCTATGACAAGATTTGTTTCCATTTTCATGTAGTGATGTGTTTGTCCCATTGGTTGATGCTGTTATTGGTTAGTATGGTTTAAGAGTGTTGGCTTAAGGCAGTGGATAGTATCTTCTTTGTGCATCTTGTGTGACAAGTGGTGAATTCATTTTAGTACCGATATCATGCATGCAAGTTAAGAAAGTGTCTTCCAGTACCTTGCAACTTGTGTGGATCTTGAACTTGGTTCTAACAGTGATTTTCTGCGGTAACTTCACTATTTGATAGTACTTGAGATGAAAGTTGTTAAGTTGAATGATCCTTAACTATCCTTGAAATGACAACACACAATAAACTGGTTGAGAGACAGTACCCAGTGACTTCAAGATACCTTGTGGACAGTTTGTTGTGGAAAATGACTTGGTGTTTCCCATGGTTTGTCAATGATGTTTTGCATTCAGTGTATTCAATCTCTTCTTGACAGGGGGAGTAAGTATCCTTTTATAATTTGATGTCAAAAGGGGAGAGATTTAAAGAGGAGAGTGAAGAGGAGTGTTGGTTTTTCCATCAATGACAAAGGGGAAGTTTTTGTGGTTTGATTTGTCATTGATGTCAAAATGGTGTTGATGTAAGTGTTTTGTGCTTGCAACAAGGTGGTGTTGCAAATGATTCTCTGCAAAGTGTTGTTTTGATGGTTTTCATGCTCCATCTCATTATGTATCTTTCATATATAAGTTGAGTTGATGCTTGAAGTGGTAGGGGCAGGAGCTTGTTTTTGATTAAGGAACAAATAGGTTTTAGAGGGATCCCAAAACCCTTAATAGTAAGATAGTGTAAGATAAAACATTAATAGAGCACAAACAAAAAATAGGAAACTACCAACAAAGAGGAACACACAATATCACTAGGGCAGTAATGACAAAAAATTGACAAAAAGCCACAAGACAATCAGCCTCTAGGCCAGGTTTTGAAGGATCTCTGCCGCTCCTACTCTAGACTGTTCATGTTGAGAGAAGACTTCTTGATCTCTTGGATGTTGACTAACACTTGGTCTGCCTTCCTTTTCAAGTTTGCTCTGGTCCTGTTACTTAACCCCCCACTATCCGGCTGCCCATCCTCATTGTCCAGGTCCAGAAACACAACAGTTTTTACCTGATGGGATTTATCTAGGTTTTCCACCATGGTATTCATGGTCTATGCAGTGGATTTTAAAATTTTGTGGTTCATAATCAACACTTTGTGGAGAGAGCTTTTAATGTTCCTCAACTGCTCCTCCATGTCTGCCTGCTTACCATCATGATTTCCTTTAAAATCCTGTAATTCCTCCACTGTTTTCTTGAGGCATTCAACCATATATTTCTTCTCCTCTTCCGTCCATAAATCAGTAGCCTGACCACTTCCATTTCCTCTGTTATTGTCATCAGTGGCTTTTTCCAGTTTTCTATTTGGCTCTTTGATTTAACTTAATTTCCTTAATTTCAAAGAACATCCATATCATAAGCCTAAAATTATCCATTGCCCCATTATGGGAAATTGCAAGCACATAAGTGGGAAATTCCCGTTCCTCCTTAAAATAATGATCCCCTGCCTTGAGGTCCATAGGGAAGTGAGGTCTCTCTTCTTTGTTAGTCGTAGGATGGCTGGAATACTCAGACAATGATTCTGACTGCGACTCCTCTTCATTCACATCATAGGAGGTGTCCTCCGACATTTTTCTCTTGCCCTTTTTCAGGGTAGAATTCCTAGGTTTACCCTTATCCTTGTCGTCAACCTTGACCTTAGGCGACGGAGGCTAGTGAGGCAGAGCCGACATGGCTTTGAAATGATCATAAATAAGGACAAGTAGTCCTTCATGAAGAATAGAATACCTAATGGGGTCTTGTCTATGGTTTTTTAGATTGGTATTCAAAGAGGAAGCCATATAAAAAGGAAAAGAAATCCTAACCTGGTGCCTGAAATGATTCAGTAGAATGAAGTGATACCCAAAAACTCTGGTATAACAGCCGTCCAAAGTGACATACTCTATCAACACGTTCAAAACCCTCCTCCAATGCAAAACAATTGTGTTTGTGTCATAGTAGCTTCTGGAGGTCCTACGTAACTCCTCCTTCTTAGCTTCCGACTTGGGGAACTTGTTGACAACTTCATCAGATTGCTTCCTGTCCCTATAGAATTTTATGCCCTCCATTGAGAGGCCAATAACCTCAACAATCAACTGTTCATTGATAACATGTCTGCCAAATAGGTTTATCTCACCATTTTGCCAATCCTTCTCAAAAACCCTAGTTACCTCCGGGTCCCAGCCATGGAACTTTTCAATAAAAACAATAATGCCACCATTCTTCAGCTTCCTCCATAGCTTTGGATTGCTCTTCAACTGTGCATTGCTTATCGGCTCCACTTTGCAACTTTCACCACCCATCATTTTGCCGACAGGAATAGAATAGTCCAGAGCCCTATAGAAACAAACTCCTAAAATTCCTAGAAAGCATGCGATAATAATCACATGCAACCGGGGATGAGGTAATTACCCCTCGACCAACTCAAAATAATCATTAAAATGCAATCCCGAGACTGCAGGGGAGGACACTCAACCATCATTCAATGGAATGGGAAATTGCACCTTCCCATGAGCACAATCATATGTCAGCAGGGATTTAACGTCATCCTCCAACTCTTCCTACCCTTGCCACATCACCTTTTTCGGGGCTTTGACACCTTTTTAGGTGAAGAAGTCTACCACTGTGTTTATTTCCCGATAGGCATGCGTAATATAACTTGTCTCAAAGGTATTAATAATTTCCTTAGAGAGATCTATCCAATTTTGTATTGACCATGATGGTTTCTGGCCGCCCTTTAGACATTGGATAATATTGTTCGAATCCCCTTCAATCCACACATATTTATACTTTAATTGGCTAGCCAACTTCAAGGTTTGGAAAACACCAGAGGCTTCAGCCACATGGTTGGTCTGAGTTCCTAAAGGAACCGCAACAACCACAATGAAAGCACCTTCTCATCCCTTATCACCCCTCCACTCCCGACAGGCCCAAGATTTTCGTTGGCTGTGCCATCAAAGTTGATTTTGAACCAGCTAGGGGGAGGAAGACTCCAGAATATGCCATCTCTAGGATCCTTGATTCTTTTAGACATATTAAACATATCCACATTAATCTTCCAGGCTCCCACAATTCTACAATCATACTCTTGCATACTGACCTTACCTTTACCTTTCAACTTGTTAAGAAGATTAAAATTTTCAACCACAGCTCTAGTGATCTTACCAAAAACCACTTCCTTCGAGAGAGCAACATCCCTAAAGATTCTGTTATTGCGTTCTTTCCAAATACCCTAGGCAAAGTGAGGAAAGATATAGTTTCAGAGCAGATTAAGGGCCCAATTCTTTGAGGGGGCCTTCCATTGGTTATAAAAATCCACAATAGTTCTAGGAAAAACCCAACTAAGATCCCACATTCCCAAAATCCTACACCATATGGCATAAGCAAACGAACAAAGGAGAAACAGATGTGAGGAGGTCTCAACCTCAACACAACACAGATAACACTTGTTAGGAAAAGAGAACCCCCTCTTATAAAGATTATCATTAGTCAACTGCTTATTCTGAAGAAGGATCTAGACAAACAAATTAACTTTCAGAATAAGGCTGTTCACTCACACCTTATCCCAAGCATGGACATCAATGCCAGAGTAACAAGAGGCCATAACAGAAGAAATAGGGTAGGTACCAGAGGACGATAGCTTCCAAATCAAAGTGTCCTCCCTCCCTTGAGAGCTGATCTTAATTGAATTAAGAACCTACAAAGATTGAAGATCCTGACTGATAGAAGAGATCTCAACCCACTGATCATTCCTCCAATAATCCCTAGCCAACCAACCAAACCTGGACTTGTAGTCCTCCATATAAATACTATAGATCGGATTATTGCATAGACACTCCTTGCCAATCCACTTGTCTTCCCAGAACTAATTTTTTTTCCCATCGCCCACCTACCAAAGAGCTTCTTTGCTAGCCAAGTCTCTAGATTTAATGGTATTATTCCATAGAAAAGAACCAAAGGGAAGGTTCTAAGAGTTAAGAAAATATTGAAGGGAGTCAACCTCCCTCAAGTATTTGCTACGCCAAATAGAATTCCATTCCCGAATGTCCGCAAAAGGTCTCCACACCTGCTTAGCCAGGAGTGCTTTATTAAACACTCTGATATTTCTCAGACCAAGGCCTCCAGACTTCTTGGGTCTACACACTCTCTCCCAAGCTACCAAAAAAATCCTCTTCTTCTCCTCAACCCCCGACTAGAGGAACCGTTTGTAGATCTTTTCAATAATGTCAGCAAACTTAGCTGGGATCTTGAATAGACTGAGAGAATAAAGAGGCAAATTCTGAAGAGAAGCCTTAAGTAACAAAACTTTACCAGCTTGACTCAAAAGGGCACCTTTCCAACCAGCTAATTTCTTGTTGAACCTATCAACCAGAGAAATCCAAAAGGAGTCCGGAGGTTTGGACCCTAAAGGAAGGCCCAAATAAGTTGAAGGGGATTAACACCACAACGCAGGATATTTGCAATCTTCCTCTATCTATGCTCAGGGGTATTGAAAAAATAGAGGGAACTTTTGGTCCTATTAATCTCTTGCCCCGAGCCCTCCTCATAAAGAACAAGACAACTCTTTAAAGCCTAGGCTTCACCAACAGTAGCACTTCCCATAAGCATCGTGTCATCCACAAACTGCTGATGTGAGCAGGCCAAATTTGTCGAAGAGGGTTTTAAACCTTTCAAGCTACTTTCTCTCACTTTTTTATGCATGAGCCTCCCAAGACTTTCAGCCATGAGGGTGAAAAGAATTGGGGAGACAGGATCCCCTCGTTTGACTCCTCTTGACACTTTAAAGAAATGGGAAGGAGACCCATTTATAATCACCAAGGTGCTAGTGGTAGAAATAAATTCCCATATCAATTGTAGAAATCTTTCAGAAAACCCAAAAGCTTGTAAGACTTTAATCAGAAACTTCTAGTCTACCCTATCATAGGTCTTAGCCATGTCCAGTTTAAGCAAGAAGCCTTGGTTTTTTGAAACTTCAAGAGAGTGGATATTCTCATGAACCATAATTATTGAGTCCAGAATCTGTCTGCCCAAAACAAAGCCACTTTGCTGAAGAGAGATCAACATAGGAAGAACCCCAAGCAACCTAGAAGTGATCACTTTAGAAATAATCTTGTAAAAAGAGTTGCATAAATTGATAGGATGGAAAGAATCAAAAGAGTTAGCACCAGGAAATTTAGGTATAAGAACAATGAAGGTAGCATTAAGCTCTTTCAACAGTTTCCTAGCTCCAAAAAACTCTTTAACAACATTAGTAATATGATCAGCAACAATTTCCCAAAACACTTGGAAGAAGAACATGGGGAAACCATCTGGGCCAAGGGCCTTATTGCCTTCAAAAGAAAAGACTACCTTCCTAATCTCATCTTGTGACAGGATAGCCGTCAAGAGCTTATTTTGATGATCATCCAAGACATTAGGAATGGCCTCAATGAGAGTATTCTGAGCATCCACATTCAACTCTTCTCGAACAAAAAGAATGTCAGCAAAGAACTGAATAGCTTCACATCTAATCTCTTCCTCTCTCTCAATTTTGACCCCATCTTTCATTATATAGGAAATACGATTAGAGGCCCTATGTTTCATGGTAGTCAAGTGGAAAAACCTGGTGTTCTTGTCTCCAACAACAAGCCAAGCACATCTAGATCTTTGTTTCCAGTAATCCTCTTCCTTCGAGATAATATTATGATATTTAGAGAACATTTCATTTTCCTTTTGAAGGATATCTCCCACATAACCATCTCTCTGGATATAGTAGACTGAATATTCCTTAAGTCCTGTTGAATGGCAACTTTTGACTCAAAAATATCCCCAAAAACTTCCTTGTTCCAAGTCTCTTAGCCACTCTAAACATGGCAGTACCACTAACATTTATGTTCCACCCCTCATGAATGCAATTAAGTATTTTAGGATGAGATAGCCACATTTTCTCAAATCGAAAAGGAAAATTCCTCTTACCTAACATAGAATCAGCCATAAACTTATTGGGAAATGATCTGATCCAATTCTGGAGAGAGCATTTAATGAACAACAGTAGTCCTTCAGCTAGTTATCCGAAATTAAAGCCCTGTCAAGCCTAACTTGAATGAGATCGTTCCTTGATCTCCTATTAGACTAGGTGTAGGTGGCCCCCTTGAGGTCCACATCATGCAAATATTGAGAGTTGATAAAGTTCATCAAATCCAACTTACTATCCAACTGAATTTGAGATCCACCAAATTTTTTAGACTCCAGCAAGGGTGTATTAAAGTCCCCCATAATGACCCAATTCTCATTCAGAAAGCATGAACTAAATGACTCTTGAGTTTTATCCAAAAAATCCTTCTAGCAGTTTTATTGTTGGGCGCATAGATATTAGAAAAAATCCAACTGAAGTCATCTCTGATATGCTTAAATCTAGTGGCCACATGATTAGCATCTCCCAAAATTGGAGTACCTTGAATACGATTCTGATTCCAAAAGGTCACCAAACCCCTAGAGGCACCATCTGAACTACAACCTTGTACACCACCATTCTTAAAAAACTTGATCAACTCCACACAATCTTTGGACATTTTAGTCTCCTGAATGATAAGAATATCCGGCTTATGGTCTCTAGCAAAATTGTGCAAAATTTCCTATTTATGGGAACTGTTTAGTCCCCGAATATTCCATGACATGACTTTCATTTTTTAGATGGAGTTCTACATAAATCCAAGATGGTTTTTTGAGTTCCATCCACAATTTTTTGAATACATAGGGGCATGAGCTTGTTTGTTTAGTTTGTTCATTCAATTTCAGGAGTCATGTTTGTTATTGATGATAAGAGCTTGCTCATTTATTTCATGTTGTTGATGCTCAAGTAGCCAAAGGTTCAAACCCCTAAAAGCATCAAAGGTTCAAAACCTTAATAGCATCAAAGCTCATTGATGGAAAATTTTAGTGATACAATATTTTGCATCAGTAGTATATATGGTGATTATCAGGGGTTAGAATGTAAATACATTAGAGGTTGTTTTTTGGTTAGGGTTCTTTTATTATTAGAAATCTTTGTTCTAAACCCTAAATATGAGTTTTTTGTGCAAAGATATTAATGAAGTTTCTTTTTGTTTTATTTGTTCATTGACCGGTGGTAAAAGGTAAAAGGTTACTTAAAGAACTTTTTTAAGGGTTGAATATCATTCATTAACTGGCCCATTCTCTTAGGCTAACCGACTGAGCTTGTTAACAACCTTGTTTACAATTTCAAAGTGATATCAAAGGTCGAGATTTGAAGTTCAACTTGGTGGCAAGGAAAAAATAAAAGGTCTATATTCAAATTCCAAAATGGTTATATTAGAAGGCATATACTTTGACAGGAGTTGAATTATTTTCTAGCTTTTGCTTTGCTTTTATGAGAAGATAAAAAGATAAGGTTTGTTTTGGAGATTGACGCCAAAAATTACTGAAAGATAGAAAGGTTTCTAATTGTAAAAAAGGTTTATTGGATATCTTTGTAGAAACGGTGAGGTATGTTGATTTTTCCTTGCTTTGGATGATGGATGTAAGAGTCTTATTGGAAATCAACAAGTAGATTGAATTGGTTTGAGAAAAAGGAAGAAAACAATGAACTTTCATGAATAGATTATGGTTTTGATGTTTCTTTTTGTAACGATGTACACACTGGGGGTATGAGAAATAAAGAAACTGAATCATATTTCTAATATGAATATTCAGAACCTTGCTTTTGTTATGAATATGCAGTAGTTTATGTGATTGAAGTTTAAATGCTGTCTAGTAACAATGGACATGGTTGTGTCAATGTTATTCATTAAACCATCTATTTATGAAATGAAAGGATGTTTTTCAGTCAAGGGATAATGTTTATTTGAAGGTCATTGTGTATCATCTACTTGTATAGTCTAAGAAGATTACTGTCTAGGAAGATGGATTGATGTTTCCTCTTTTGAAGATACATATGTTACATGGAGTATGTGAATGAAGAGTCTTTTGGTTTTTGTATACAGAGAAATGGTAGAATGAACATATGAATTGTGATAAAAGGACAATTTATATTGTGTTTATTGTAAATAACCTTTGCTCATAAAAACTTGCAAATTGTATAGAGAATGGAATGGAAAACTAAAAAGTGAACATGGGAGGAATGATCATAGAAATGTCTGACATTGCCTTGTGTATTTGGTGCAGTTGTAACATCCCACTATGCAACCTCGAAGGGTAAGAGCCAAAAAAGGACAAGATAATTTTTTTTTTTTGATAACATAAAGAATACCATACACAAAAAAATAGTTTATAATACAATATATTGACAACTTACATGGAAAAGCATGGCGGAACACAACCCAAAGGAGAGGACTAATCCACCCTCCAGAGAAAATCCAAACATGAGTAAACATAATAGCTCTAGAAACTTTGCTTTGGAACTTCCTGCTACATAACTTCTAGCTCTGGAACCTCCTACTCCAGAACTTCCAGCTACGAAACTTCTTGCTCCAGAACTTCCTGCTCCGGAACCTTTGCTCTGAAACTTCCTATTGCTCTAGAACTTCTTGCTCTAGAAATTCCGCTCCAAAACTTTCTACATTGCTCCAAAATTTTTTCTCTAGAACTTTTTGCACTGCTCCGGAACTTTAACAGCACTGCTCCAGAACTTTAACAACACTGCTCCAGAATTTTAACAACACTGCTTTAGAACTTCTGCACTGCTCCAGAACTTTAGCAGCACTACTTCAAAACTTTTGCACTGCTCCATAACTTTAGCAACACTGCTTCGGAACTTTAGCAACAACTACACATATTATTACAACAAATTGTTCTGCGCTGGAAACTTAACGACATGATACATGAAGGAAGAAAATACAACCAAAACTCTGATTTTTGCATGGAAAATATTAAAGAAAAATCCATTATGATCATCATAATACAAGCGAGTCCGATGCCAACATCGGAACTCGTAAACCAAATATAAACATCGCATTTCTTCTCATTAATCTATATGATTACATTTTCACTCTCAAGTGAGTACAATGTACATAAAAGAATATACATAAATAAAAAGGCATAGCCATGAATAAGAAACATCATCTGATAAAGCATGTACAAGAGAGAGAACACCTCCAACTGATGCTCCAAAACCTGTACACCGGTCCCCAATGGTAGTGGCTACGCCTCCCTACCATGTGGACTCAAAAGAGGCCACCCCACCATGCTCGGAGGTAGTCACAAGGCCCAAACAGAAATAACAAGGCAAGGGAACAAATGGCCAACACTCACATCAAACACAAAGAAAACATGGAATATAATGCATTAAATCCATTATAACATCACGAATATGCTCAACAATAATATGTCGGGTACTAATCATGACTACTAAGGTATGAGGCACAAGAGTATGAACCAGATGGAAAGTCATCGTGTGTGCTTAAAGGGATGGCACCACACGGAACTAGGTACACCTCTCATACAGATGAGAAGACTCAATCATGCCCAAATCAACGCCCTACAGACAGATAACTCAATGCCCTGTAGACGGATAGGCCATCTCGAGTGCATCCTTAGCCTTTACAAGCGCTCAAGGCCATGCACGAGGACTCATTGTCTTACAATGGTTTTACTCCATCTTGTTTAACCAAATGAGGGACCCAAGGAAAATATGAAACAATGAAGAAAGCCACAAAAACCATCACAAAATCTTTTTAAAACAACCAAGCAAACATTGCTGCTAATCATTCAAATAACTGATTTCAATAATGAAATAGAGGCAAATAAATTACATAGAAATTCAAAGTGCCCAAATTAAAATTCTAAGCTTGACCCAGTTCATATTTTGGCGTTTCCATTTGGAATCCATTTTCAATTTTCAATTTTAAGACCCATAATAAGACGCTGTACTAAAAAACGTCATTTAACAAGAGGGCACAAATTTTGGGCAAAAATGAAAGTGCCCAGAATTAAAATCTGCCAAAGACCCAATTGAGATCTTGGCATTTCTACATGAAATCCACTCTTAAAATTCATTTTTAGCAAGGGGGATAATGAGCAACAATAAAAAATGTTTTACCAGGGGACACAAAATTTGGCAACAAAAGAAAGTATTTAAAATCCATTTTGGACTCCAACCCAGTTGAGATTTGGATAATTTCAGGTGAATCTCATAGTTGGATTTGAGTTTAAACTAGGAAATTTGTACAGATTTAGAAAAGATTCACACTTTCCCCAAAATAATTTTCATAACCTGGCTGAAAAGAAAACCCAACAACCAAAATGCCATGACAACACTTAGAGTAGCCAAGATTCTCAAAACATTTAAACATGCACTCATGCATACATTTATAACTCAGAAATTCAAGAAAGACACATAAGAATACCTCAAATCCGCCCAAATATGAAATGAAGAAACACTCTTTCAACAAGGCACGACGAGATTCCAAAACGGAGTAGCAAGACAACATAGCCATGCTAAACCTCTGGAGCCACTGCCCACAAATTTCTTCTCAAAAATTCTCCATGATTCTTCCCCAACTCAGCTACCCAAAAAGTGGGGTTTTCTCCTCTTTCCCCAAAACAAAAATTTTCTTCTCTCCCCAAAAGAATAACTCCCCCAAAATAAACAAAAGAATAAATATATCTATCTCCAAAACAAGGCTGCCCCTTATTTTATTTTAACTCAACTCCTCCACACAAATAAAATAAAACATTTAATTAAACAAGCTTCTAAAGCTCCCTAATACAATTAATTAAAATCACTTAAAAACCAACATTCCTTCTTTCACATAATAATAATAATAATAATCCAAACATTAAAATACATAAAGCTCCCCAAAAGGGATTAATAAAATCATTTAAAAATTTCAAATGAAATATATCATTCTCTCGAATGATCAATAAAAATCATTTAAAATGTTATATTTAAAATCTCATGGATAAAACCATTTAAATCTCCCATCAATAAAATACTATAAAATGCCATATATGAAATCACGAAAAGACGTCAAAGAAACCACATCAAGACACTGGCAACCAAAATATATATCCACATAACAGATTCACAGAAATCAAGACAAAATACCCCAACAAAACATACTGGTAAACCACATACAACTAAAAGGTGCACCAAAACATATGGTTGAAAGGTGCTCTGGATGTTACTGTTAGGTAACCGGATGATAAGACATCAACAAGGAAAACACTGCCCTAACAGGGTACAGTGGGCTAGGGTAGGGGAAATTTGGCTTGTGACTACCTCCAATAACCACCATCAGGGAATAGGAGTACGCTCAGGCCTGTGGATCTAGGCAGAGTCGATACTTAGTACCTGCATCACTTCCAATTACACATCAAAGCACATGTGCATATACATATAGTCCAAAGCAACATCAATCATCAAGAAAGGAGTCATGATATCGTAAGCCTCTCGAATATGAGTGTTAAGACATCATCCCTTTCCTATCCATAATCATACATAATCAATGATAACAATATATAAACATATAAGCATATAATCCAAAATAATAGCTAAACATGATAACCTTTCATATAGCCATCAATGTCTAATCTCATTATAACAACATTTAACATTTTAAAATATCAATTCAAAATTAGAATGCTACCTTACCAGCTTGAGATTAGAGAGGTGTTACAGTAGTGTATTCTTTAGGAACAAAGAGTAATGAATGTAGAATGAATCATTGTATTATGCTGATCAAAAGATTGAGGTATGTTGTAACATATTTGCAAAGTGAATTTGACATAGATAGTGGTTTTTTGAATGAAAAAGGTGTCAATGATGATTTTAAAAGTATACTTCTCTCAAAAACAAGATAAAGCAAGGTTTTTCAGTGTTTGAAGACATGGAGGATGTATGAGAGTTGGTTGTATATAAGATTGATGTAAAAAGACCTTGTCAATCTATGTTGAGACTTTGGTAAAGCATTAGTTTTAAGTGAAATAGAGAAACTCTCTGTAATATACTTTTTCTTGTATTCAAATTCTGGAGTTGGTGCTTCAACCACTGGAGTTGGTGCTTTAGTGTTTTTGGGGTTGGTGCCTTAGCCACTGTAGTTGGTGCTTCAATGTTTTTGGGGTTGGTGCTTCAAAGGAGAGTTGGTGCTCTAAGTGGGTTGGTGCTCACTAAATGTAATCAGAGTTGGTGCCCTTTGAAGATAATAAAAGCAATTGTTCGTAGTGTTTTTTTTTACCCTTTTAAGGTTTTTCCACTCATAAATTTGGTGTCTCACGTTTCCTTGATGATGTGCTTCTTTGTGTATGATTCGGTATTTCAAATTCACATGTGTTGTAATTTGCTCATATTTGTGTTCATTCATGAAAACATATCTAAGTTCAATGCAATATTCAGGATTAAGCCCCAAAACCTAGGTGGGACCCATATGCCCAAGGTGGCGTATGAGTTCTAGGTCACTAGATCTGGAACACACAACCCAAAATATGAATTATGATTGGTCATTTAATACAATATCGAGATTCAGAAAAATGCATTAAATACGGCTTGTGGATGCAAAATAGGACCAAATAAGGAATAAAGAAGCCAAATTAATTAATAAATCCCTAGGTTAGTGTGAAAGTGTAAAGATACACTTTACAACACCTTAAATAAGGCACAATTAATTCCATTTAGTTTAAAAGGTCCCTAAACCTAATGTGGATGTGTAAGACACATTACAACACTAAATCAAGGCAACATTAGACTAATTAATATTAATCATTCCCAAATTAAGTGAAGAAAAGGGATACTTTTTCCGTCACTACAGTTTTTTATTATTTATTTATTTTTTGATTATCTTGTTTAGTTATATCTTTTTCTCTTCCTTGATTTTTTTGTATTTTACTCTTCCATCTAAAATATTTTATTAATGAAGATACACGTGCCATTAGGGTTGAGATATTATCCAGGGTATTTAACATATAATCTCTTGAGAAGATGATATAATTATCTTATAATTCAAATTTAGAAGAGGCTAGTAGATGAATTATATAGTAAACATTTATCACTTAAAAATAATAAGAAAATATTTCTAGGTTTTTCACTTTAAACAAGAATGTGAGTAACCCATGAAATAATTTGACCAAATGATAAGTTTCTTGACATTATGAAAACATCCAATGTAGGGAAAAGAATATTGTGTAAGAATTGAAGCATATAATAGATTTTTCCATTAAAATTCTTTATTTGAGATATTTACTATATCACACAAGGGAATTACGTGTATTAATTCATTATGTTTATATTTTCAAATAGTGAAAATTTACCATTATTTAGTTTAGATAAAAATATATGAAGATCTTTTTTCCTTGGTTTATTTTGTATTTTTTGAAGTGTTTGAGAAGTATATTAATGCGTATCAAAGCAAATATGGAAATATCAATTACATAATAAAAGTTAACATATATATCCTTTATATTTTTGTGCATTTTATAACAATTATATCCCTTGATAGGCTTTTATTGTATATTTCATATAATAAATTTTCACACTTAAACTCAAAATAAAATTTGAAGGATAATATAGTTGTAGTCATTAAGAGTGCATAATATATGTTTTGTGGAACTTGTAGGCTGAATCTATGGTTTCCCATGAAATTAAACTATATTACAAGCACAATATCTAGGATCACCAAATTAATTTCTAATAAAAAAATATCTATATCTTATTATTAAAATATCCACTAATTTTAGATAGGAGGCCATGGTGACATATCAAACTCCATAGGACCATCAATGTTTCAAAGTAGCTATTTGTGAGGCCCAACCCCATCTACAAATTGTGTGACACCTGATAAGTTAAATTATGCTAGTTTGGTGAATAAATTGATTTTTGAACCCAATTCAATGTTTAATATTTTGATTTTCTTATAAACCCGTTTAAATGATTATTGTGAAAAATATTCTTTATTAAATAAAAATTGGCAAACTGTTAAGAATGTATGTGAGCAAATAAGATTTAGATCCTTGAACAAGTATTAGATGAAGAATACACTTAGATTGATATGAGCTAAGGAATTTTGTGTTTCTAACATTAGTTTGAATGACTCGCTAACATGTTTCATGTTACTTGGAAAATGATAATAGTTAGGAATGAAGTGGGACTTTGAAAGATCATGAAGAAGTTTCAAAAATGATCACTAGCCAAGCATCATCGAGGTAAATTTAAAGGATGACTCTAATCAATGATAGGTATACCTAAGGTAGGTTAATAAAGGAAATTGTATAAATTAGATATCAAGTTACATGATGAATTTTATTAGAGGAAGGAGTGTCCAAGAGTAAATTTAGTAGTGTAAATAAATTATTTAGCTAAGGTTAGGTTTCATTATTATTTTATGCATGCTAAAAAATTCCCATCTTGCATAGAGAAAGGAAATGAATATAAATGTGTATTATGATTCACTAACTATTCAATTTGAAATTATTGTTATTTTGAATATGTATTTATTATTTTTCTAACCAAAAATGTACTGGGAAAAATACATGTGAGAGAAGTGTCAAGGGTAAAAAGGGAGAACCATCTAGATCCAAGTTAAATATTTCCTTTTGAAGTTTTAATTTTTAGCCTCTGACTCAGGAAGTAATTAGGGTTTTCATGGTGGAAATTTTTGGGCATGACACTATTGTGCTAAAATTAACAAAAAATAACAAAGAAGAGTTGTGTGGATTGATGTAAAAACTATCAAAAATTGTATTTACTCCATCACATAAAATGGGCACACCTTCAAATGGTTCTCAAATTATCAACAAAGTGGCTGAAAATAATGGCTATAATGGATTTAATTTATCAAATTCCATCTAAATTTAGAAGCCAAAATAATATTAAAACAAATTTAAGATGTCTAACAATTGGTACAAGAGTAAGATGATAAACTATACCATCTCCACATGATCCTATCCATGAAATTATATTTACTTTCCTAAACTTTTGGTTGTTTCAACACTAAATTCATCACATAGAAACTTTGCATACACCCCAATAAAGTAGTGGACCATCACTTTATGTCATGAAAGCATGTATTGCATGCCATCACATTCATAGATCTTATTCCTTGTAAAAAATCCCACTAGCACTTTACATGAAAGGACACTTGTACTGATTGATTCCCTTTATATAGTAACCTTAGATCACACATGTGCCATGTAGTGTAGATTGTAAATAGTTAAAACTATAAATATTTTTATTTATCAAGAAAGAGTATTAGTATGTTTAAATGGCTTGAAAATATCAAAAAATCTATTTAACCAATAATGTAAAAATAAATATCTAATAGGGTCAACAAATAATGTCTAAAAATAGATTAGTGAGAATAAAAAATATGTTTTACTATGATATTTGATTAGATTTACAAATGGACTATGACACCAATCAATATTTTATAATCCTTTAACTTGTTATTATCAAGTATATTTTAAACTATATTACATGCCCCTTTAACAATAAGATTTATTTTTATTTTTTATTTTTTATAAAATAATTAATAAACTTTGAATTTAAAACATTTAGGGTTGAATAATATTTAGTAATTATCTCTTTTATGTTATGACTCTAAACCTAGTCATTCTTTCCCTTCTCACTTTCATTTTCACTCTCTTATGACTACCATTTCTTTCCTCAAGTTGCATGTCATTTTCTTTCCTCAAGTGTAATGCTAGGCTTCAAATTTAGAAGGTATTGATGTAGTATTTCTATAATGGTCAAAATTTGTTCATATCCATCAAAATTGTTAATTTATTTATAAGTACCAATGGTCATACAAGTTAAAATTATTTGTAAGAGTTTTTATGTTTTTTCAAGGCCATTTAAAAGAAATAATTATGAAATAACTCATAAATGTTCTAGGTGTGAATGATTTTGTCATGAATTTAATGTAAAATACATTTTATTTGTGTATGCAACATTGGCAGTTGGGTAGTCATATTTGTTCATTATATCTAGGATTAATTATATTTTTCTTAACCCCATTTACAAGAGGGAATCACATTTAGGTTGATAGTTTTAATATTGAAATATGTATTCCTTTCTTTCCTATATTAAATATGTCTAATTCCACAAAGTGTGTGAATGCATTATTTTGGGTATGAGGTTTTGGATATTTTCTTTCCTTTGGGTATACAAGGTTTTTTATGTATTCCTTATTTTAGGTAGAAGGTTTTCAACTACATGTGAAAATTTCATATATGTAGTGGCAATTAAACAATCTTTTCCCCTATGATATTCATCTACATCAATTTTATCTCCAAATATTTATCATTGAAAGTAGAAATAATTCAAGTTAGTTTAACTAAAACCTAAGTAAACTAATAATTATCCCCTTTTCTACTCTAATTTGATTCATATGGGTGTATCATAAAAGAATTTTCATAATTTTTAAAATAATTAAAACTAAAAGTATCAGACCTACGAAGCTCAATGATATTAAGACTAGAAATAAGGGCTTCAAACATTATTTATGCAAGGAAGTCTTCTATTTAATCATTATTCACAAATCTTCCTAATAAACCCCATAGTGTGACCATAAAATTTGAATTTTCCAAATCTCTTATAGAATTTGATAACCCAAAAAATAACATACTTTTAAAAAAAATAATTTTATAATATTAAAAATATTACTATATAAAAAAATTATCCTAATAAATTCTCTTTATCTATGTATTTATATTTGAAATTAAAATAAGGAGAATAAAGTTACTTTAATCCTAGCCAAAGTGCTTCCATAAATTGAATTGGTTATAATGTTAATAACTTTTTTGTTGAATCTATACCATATAGGCATCTGCAATGTAAAATCCTAAGTAAAAATATTAAATTATATTTCTAGAATTTTTGTCAATGACACCTTTATTTACTAACAACTCTAATACCCCCTATGTGCCATCACCCAATATAAACCATAATGACAGAGTCACACATTATTATATGCGTGGATGATAATGTTATTTAATGCAAGTGTAACTTTAATTTGTACTAACTTTTCTTAGTATATTATGACTACTCAATTTCAATTTTTTAAAGTTCCTAAAAGTTACATTAGGGAATTTTCAATTTTTTTTTTTTTTTAAAGATACATATATCAACAATAGGTATAAAAATTAAGGTTAAACATAAAATTACCAATTAATAAAAAATGATTTAGATATTAAATTATTCAAGGATTAATTTTGTGTATGTGGTATCTTTTTTTTTTAATAGGTGCGCTTTTGACTACAGCTATGATCCAATGAGCTCACATACGGGGGACCTCATCCCCGTCTTCTCTCCTCCATCTCTCCTATTTCTATCTTCCTCTCCTCCATTTCCTCTCTACTTCTCTCCTCCCTCTCTCCTCTTCCTCCTTCTCCTCTTCTCTTCCTCTCCTCTAGCTCCTCCATCACCACTCCACTTCTCCTTCCATCTCCTCTCCTCCATCTCACCTCTTCCTCCTTTACTCTTCTCCTCCTCTCCTCTCCTCTCCATTGACTCCTTTGTTTCCATTCCTTTCCTTCTCTCCTCTACCACCACCGTCTCCACTCCTTCCTCTCCTTTCTCTCTTTTTCTTTCTCTCCACTGTCTCCCCCTCCGCCTCTCAAACTCCTTCCTCCATCCACCCCATTTATTTTTCCATTCTTCGTCCATCCTTCCTTTTCTACACCTTGCCAATACTGCTCATCCTCCTTCGCACCTAATACCTCCAACACCTAACCATCGACCTCTTACTTCCTGCCCACGTCTCCTCCTTTCTCTCTTTGTCATCTCTTCTCCTCTAGCTCACCCCAACACTACGACCTCCTTCCACCAATCACTGAGCAGTTCTCTACCTTCTCCTAGCACCATCGACACCTTCTACCTCATTTCTGTTGAGCATCGCTGCACCATCATCAACCACCGATCCTGCCTCTAGCCTTGTTGACCCCCACAATAGACTCATACCACCAACATGGACACCACAAACTTCATGGAACACCTGCAAAACACCACCAAGCAAACTCCTGCCACATTCCTCCCATACCACCATGGGATTCAAACTCCTGATGTAACGTATCTTGCTGCCTCACACCAACCGTTGCACTGCGGGGTCAACCCTGTGTATGTGGTATCTTATGTGAAAAATATGACATTTGGAAGGTGAAGGAGAGCTTATGTTATCTAGTCAAGCCCATCTATTACAAAAGCATTACTTATTTATTTAAAGGAAGACAATTTTTCATTGTATCCTTTATAAGAGGTTAGTATAATTACTTAACCATTATCATTTGTTGAATCAAGAGCTGGAGTCACGTCAGAAGCAAGGTAAGGATGACCAGGATGATGTGGACTCCGAAAGCAAAATACAAGTGGAACCTGGGGGAAAGGAAAATCCGGAGATTAACCCTGCAGCATCTCCCACCGGTAAAAATGAAAAAGCTAAAGGGGGTGTGGGGACCACTGTCGGTGTTGGAGGTAATCGCAAACCTTGGACTTCTCTGTTCGGGGTAAAACCTAATGGAAAATCTTCTTTCCCTCCAGTGCAAAACATTTCATCTCCTGTAGGAGGTAAGTTTGCTATCTCTATTCCAGATCTGCTCATTAACCATAATATAGCTCTTATGGAACAAACTTTGGTAGGAAAGTTTATGGGCCTTAGACCAAATATTGAGGTGGTCAGGGAGTTTGTTAAAAATAAATGGAGAACTAGTGGGAAAGTTTTTGTCTCCGCTCTTCCAAAGGGTTTTTTCACGTTTGATTTTACTTTTAGAGAGGACATCATGGCAGTTAGAAGTGGTGGTCCTTGGGAAATAGGGAAATCATCCCTGGCCCTAAAGAAGTGGTCCTCCAACTTAGATCTATCAGATTCCATCTTTGAGAATGTCCTAGTTTGGGTTAGACTTCTAGGTCTACCCATGGAGTATTAGAGTGAAGACATCTTTCATGGTATTGGTAGCCCCTTTGGGGAGCTCCTCTCTATTGATTCAATGACAACGACTATAAAGAGAATGGTCTTTGCAAGGATATGTGTGGGAGTCTCCCAGGAAATAGGTCTTCCATCTTTGATTGAGATTCAATCTAAACTGGGTTCCTGGGTGCAGAATATTGAGTTTGAAACCATTCTGTTTGCTTGCTTCAAGTGCAGGAAATTTGGTCACTGGGCAAAAAAATTCCCCCTAAATGCCACTTCAGAGAAAGAAAAACTAGCTGGACTTGAAAAAAAGGCATGGAAAAAAAAGAGTGATTCAGGAGGAGAAAGGAAGGAAAACAATGAGCAGGTATTGGAAAATATGGTGTCCGATACTCAGAGAGTCTCTCCAGAGATTGAAGTGGTTATGGAGTCTAAAGGTGAGATCCCTTTTGATCATCATTACTTGAATCTTGTTAATACATCCCCATCTAAGGAAAGGGAGCCCGTTGAAGACACCTTAGTTGGGGAAGGAAATTTGAACCTTTCTACCTCCTTATCCCAAATGATAATCCCTTCTGATAGAAACGAAGTATTCCCAGGTTTGGAGGATATCCCTAATGAGGGCTTGTCCTTGGAACTGAATATTCCTTTTCCCTCCTAATCTCCTGATAATATTCCCCCTTAGGGAGTAGCGTATGTGACAGATCCTAACTCCCCAGAAAGGGTTTTGGAATCCCTTGAAAATCTGAATCACTCAGTAGATCTATCCAGTAATATCTTGTTTGCTCAAAAGAATGGTAACATGGACACCCTACCTTGGGAACAAAGGATACCTACTGATAAGGACTGGGAGTCAAGTAGAGAGACGGATAGCCAAGAAGAGACTGATAAAGAGGAGAATATATCAAAGAAGAAAAAAGACAAAAATACTCAGGGGAAGACCCCAAGTGGCATTTCAACCAGATCAAGAGTCAAGGCAGACTGTGGAGCAGTAAAGAACTCAAGAGGTAAAAAATCTTCAAAAAAGAAAAGAGAGTTGAATAGTTTTCAGGATATTGCGGATGGCTCTCAAAAAACCATCTTGGAATGCCTTAATTCCCCTGGTATCTAATGAAGATTATGTCCTGGAACATAAGGGGACTCAATAGCCCCCACAAGCAGGATGTTCTTCGCAATTTCGTTAGAGATCACAAGCTGGATATTCTCTTAATTTAGGAAACTAAAATGCCAAAGGAGAAAATTGAAAAGATGAAACTTTTTCAGTATTACAATAACCAGGGTAATAATTCGAGTGGAGCTTCTGGAGGTATTGTGACTTTTTGGAATAGCCATACTATCAGAGGTGATCCAATCTTGGAAGGTACGAATCATATTGCCACTAGATTTACTCATATAAGAGATAACTTAAATTGGATTCAATTGAACATTTATGCTCCTAATGGAAAAGGCATGAGAAAATCTTTTTGGTTAGAATTAGCTGCCTTTAGGAGGATTTTTGACAGAGAATCTTGGATTGTTATGGGGACTTCAACACTCCCCTAATGAATGGAGAAAAATTTGGGGGATCCCAGATCAATCTGGAAAGCAAAGAGGATCTGCAGAATTTCATTGATAATCATGGATTGATTGATATGGATCTCCAAGGAGCCTCCTTTACTTGGTCTAACTGCAGAAAGGGGTCGGATCTCATACATGTCAGATTAGATAGATCTTTAATTTCCAATCAATGGTTCTTTGACTATTACTGTTCCCTTAGAGCTCTTACTAGAATAGGTTCCGATCATTTTCCTATCAATTTCATTGCGGACCCAATAAAAAAGAAGAGGAACACTCCTTTCAGATTTGAAAAAATGTGGATCTCTCATCCTGCTCTAAAAGAGGAAATAAGGAAATGGTGGAATATAAGAATTCAAGGAACTGCTATGTTCAGAGTTGCTAAAAAGTTAAGGGAAGTGAAATGCAATCTAAAAAATTGGAAAAAGGAATCTTTTGGGAACATCTTTAGGATTAAGTTTGATCTTCAGATGGAATTGGGAGAAGTTCAATTTAAAATTCAGAAGGAGGGCTATTTGAATGATACCAAGGAAAGAGAGAATGAGATCCTCACGAAGATGCATGACATAATTGGAAAGGAAGAGGAGTTCTGGAGATAAAGATCTAGAGCTCTTTGGTTATCTGCAGGAGACAAAAATAATAGGTACTTTCATCTTTTGGCTTCAAAACACAAAGCTGTAAATAGAATATCTCATATAGAAGTGAATGGAACCAGGTATGAGGAGGACGAGGACATTAGGAAGCAGGCGGGTTCCTTCTTTAAACACCTTCTTTCAGCCAGTGAGGAAATAGACCACAATGAGCAGGATCAGTTAGTGGAAGCTATACCAAGAATTATCGACCAGGAAAATATCTCTTTTTTGACTTCTATCCCCACCAACGAGGAAGTCAAGCGGGCTGTCTTTTCCTTTGAAGGGAGTAAAGCTTTGGGGCCTGATGGTTTCCCTTTATTTTTCTTTCAATGACTATGGGAGATTGTTGAAGAAGATGTGGTAAATGCTGTTAAAGAATTTTTTGGCTCCAGAAACCTTCTAAAAGAATTAAATACTACCTTCTTGGTTCTTATCCCCAAGAAACCTGGAGCTAATAATTTTGAGGCTTTTAGGCCTATAAGCCTCTGTAATTCCTTATATAAAATCATATCCAAGGTATTAACTTCAAGACTCTTAACTCTTTTGCCTTCTTTGATTTCTCCTCAACAAAACGACTTTGTCCCTGGTAGACAAATTCTTGACTCTATTGTTACTGTTCATGAGAATATTCACTCCTTAGTTGAGTCGACGACTGAAGGCTTTTTATTAAAGCTCGACATTTCAAAAGCTTATGATAGAGTTGGCTGGACTTTCTTATTTAAAATTTTAAAGGCTTTTTGTTTTTGCAACAGGGTCATCCAAATGGTTGAACAGCTTGTGTCCACGACTTCCATATCGATTATGGTCAACGGATCCCCCTCCTTCTTTTTCTAGAGCACCAAAGGTCTAAGGCAGGGTGATCCTATCTCTCCTATTTTATTCACTATTATGGCTGAAAGTTTAGGCAGGAATCTGAAAAAGTTGGTTGACTTCAAATTTCTTTCTGGTCTTAAACCTTCCTCGGGCAATCTGGTGTGTTCCCATCAACAATTTGTTGATGACACTATGCTTATGGGTAAAGCCATGGTGGCTGAAGGTAGAACTATAAAACAGTTGCTTACAAGTATGGGAGAGTGTCTGGACAACTGATCAATAATAAAAAAAGCTCACTATTCTTCTTCAACACTCTAGATCATAGACAAGCTAAAATTGCTAGAATCCTGGGTTGCAGAGTGGACTCCATTCCTACCACCTACCTTGGTCTACCCTTAAGTTTGAAACCTCCAAAGTCATTCTGGCTCTCATTGGTTGAAAGATTTAGCAAAAAGCTCGTGGGATGGAAAGGAGCCCTGCTAAGTCAAGCCAGAAAACTTTAGCTTCTCAAAGCTTCTCTCCAGAATTTGCCAATCTATGCCCTTAGTCTTTTTAAGATTCCAGCTAAATTTGTGGACACCATTGAAAAAATCCAAAAAATATTTCTTTAGTCAGGTGTTGAGGAAAAAAAAAGACTTCCCTTAATTGGCTGGAATCTGGTTTGTAGACCTAAAAAGGCCGGAGGTCTAGGTTTAAGAAAAATCAGAACAGTTAACAAAATTCTCCTTGCTAAACAAATTTAGAGAATCTCCTCTTCTTCTGGGGAGTGGATTGATATCCTGGCTAGCAAATACTTAGAAAATAACTGCTCTTCCATAATTAAGAAGGACATTCACCTTCTTCCCAGAGGGTCAACTTGCTGGAATAATATAATCAATGGTAAAAGGATTGTGGATGATGGTATTGGTTGGCAAGTTAGAAATGGTCATCATACTAGATTTTGGGAGGACAAGTGGCTTTTAAAGGAACCCATTATAAAAATAAATTCCTTCAACGAATGGGATACCTGCAAGGAACGGTTTGGAAATTATGTGAAAGATTACAGAGTGAATGGCAAGTGGGTGGACTTGTGCAGTGTTAGTCAGGCTTTGGCTTCTATCCAGTCGTCTCTGTTGGCTATTAAACTTAATTCTGAGCAGCTGGATGACCGCATGGTTTGGTCTGATGATCCCTCTAGCAATTTTTCCGTATCCTTTGCTTTTGCTAGGATTACTTCTTCTTTGGATCGTCCTCCCTTCTGGTCTAAAGCTTGGTTTAAACTTTTGATACCTAAAATCAATATATTCTTCTGGATCCTTCTCCAAAATAAAGTACTTACGATTGATAACTTGTGTAAATGCGGATTTCAAATTCCTAATAGATGTTCTCTTTGTAAGATGGAAGCTGAATCTGTGCATCACTTATTCCTCCATTGTTCTTTTGCTGCTTCTATCTGGGGAAAAATCATCAGGTTATGGAACATCCCATGGGTCTTCCCTTCATCCATTGAAGATTTCTTCTCTCAATGGAAAGCTCTGACAAAAAATACCATGCTTAGATCTTTTTGGGATCTAATATTCCCTCATGTTGCTTGGGGTCTCTGGAAAGAACGCAACAACATAATTTATAGAGGCAAAGAAGCTGCTGAAGACATTGTCTTTGATAAAATTGTCAGATTTCTGAAGGAAAATTTCAATACTTTGGTTTAGAAAAACAACTTGTCCTTGAAAGCTGATCAGTCGCTATATGACCTAACTATGGCAAAGGAGTGGAACATAAATCTTGTTCTGTCTAGAAGCAGTATGACAGCCAAGAAGGATAGAGAGGGTGTTTGCTGGTCTTTCCCGCCTAACAGTTGGATCAAAGCTAATTTCGATTGTGTGGCTAAAGGTAATTCGGGGGTGGTGGGCTATGGTGGAGTCATAAGGGACTCCTTTGGAAATTTCATAGGAGCGACGACTTCTCCTCTTGGATCCCAAACTAGCCATTTGGCGGAGGCTACTGGAGCTTTTCATATCATAAATTTAGCTCAAATTATTAACATTAAATAGCTGTGGCTTGAAGGAGACTCCAAAAACATAATTGACTGCCTTAAGGAAAAGTCTCCCCCCTCGTGGACCATCAAGTCATGGATTGAGAAAGCAAAGCTGAATTTGGATAAATTTGAAAAAGTTAAAATATCACATGCTTACAGAGAAGCCAATGCCGTTGCGGATTTTTTCGCCAACGAAGGAGTTAAGAGTAAAGAGGTGCGTACTTGGCTAAATACAAATGATCTAAACTCTAATGTTTGCGCCCTAATAAATTATGATAAATCACATGGAAAAGCTACGTGTTATCCCTTTAATGAAGATAGATAAGACCTTTCACATCACAATCATTAGATTATATGGGACCGATCCCGGTGACTTAATTTGCAAGAAAGGCCCACACGCTTTGTGGGTGCTAAGTTGTGGCAGGGCCAATTTTAGTAAAGCTTCCGTCTGGGTCTACCCCATTGTGTCGGCTGAGATGGGAGGAGACAGAAAGCGTATTGAGCTAGACAACTATGAAACTCATATGAAAAATGCCAAGGCCTGGGAAAAAGTTAAAAGTGGTGGGCTGCTTCCTTTTCTGGAGAAGCTACATGGCTCCAGCCAGGAGGCTACAGACTTCTTTGTTAAAAATTGGAATAAAGACAATTTGACCTTGTTTGGCAGGAATGTTGAGCTCAATGAAAATTTAATCTCTGAAGTTACGGGTTTATCTATTGAAGGGAAGAAGTTTTTCAGGGACAGGGCTTTTTCTGATGAAGCCATGATTAGATTTCCTAAAAAAGACAAAGAAAGGTTAAGCCCGGTCAAAATTGCTAGCAGTTACTTTGATGCGGATTCTATAAAGGCCATCTAGAGGAAGGTGCTGCGGGTCATCATGGAGTACATTACGGTGGATGGGCGTTTTACTAGAGTTTATGGCTACCACTTTTCTCTTCTCAACCACTTCCACCACAAGGTTAGGATCTCTCTTCCCTATTATCTTTTTTGTTCCCTGAAAAAAAGCTTGGAGGATAATAAGAAAAACCCCAATAGATTTCCTATTTTGTATACGGGGCTTATAAGATTGATTGTCGAGCATTTCCAAAACATGCCTGCCCCCACTACCCTGGATACCACTCCTGACTCTAAGAGTGACGACACGGAGCCCAGTGGGTCGGAGTACATTCCTAACCCTAGTTCGGCTAGAAAAGTCCTCAGCTCGCATGCTGGACCTTCTGGGAAAATAAACCCTACTCTCCTCTCTAGTAAAGCCCGTGCTGAGCTTGAGCTTGATAGTCCCTCCCTTCACAAAAAACCCCAGGCTAAAAGTCTTGTTTCCTATTCTGAAGAATCCTCTAACTCGGAGGAGTCCGATGCCAACAAAATGGTGGTTAATGCTGAACCTATGCCGGATAAACATGTTGAAGATGAATCCCCTGTTAACCTTAATTCTGAGAAAACTGTTCCTAATATCAGTGATGAGCCCTCTCTATATTTTCTGAACCTTGCTAAAGCCAACTCTGAGTCCCACTCCAAACTCTTGGACTGGACTTTCACTGAAATCAATGAGCTGAAAATAAAAAACTGGCCCCTACAAAGCAAAATTGAAGTTCTGGTTGCTAAAGTTGCTGAGATTGAAAAGAAAGTTGGGGACATAGGGGTCCATGGTCACAGTAACAGAGACACTGATTGCAAAATTGATTATATTATGAACACTATCAAGACCGTAGCTGAGCAAAATAATAGAATGGCCAGACACAATGCCATTATCGTTAATGCTATGGGAGAGAAGCTCGACAAAACCCAGTAGGGTTCTCTGGTGGTGGATTTGGAGGAAACAAAGGACAAAAGCCAGGACATGGACGTGGGTATTTCCAAAAGAACCAGAGCCAACTTGAAGCGCAAGGTCCCCCCTACTTCTAGTATGATTCAAACTTTTAAAAAGGGCATCATTGATATGCAGAAGCTGGAGGAGGAGACCGAGTCTGTCCTCAAGACTCTGAAGTAATGTCTGGGGTTTCTGCTTTTCCTCTGTTTCGGTCTTTTTGGTTTTGTGCGAATGGTTGCTGCTAATCTTTTCTTGGGCAGCTGGTTTTTGTGGTTGGACTTTTTTGTCTTCTCTTCTGTTTTGTAAACTTTGTGGTTTCGGGTCCCTGTAAAACCCGTTTTACCCTTTTATCAAAACAATTATGTAAATTTATTCATTAGAAAAGTTAAAAAAATTTACTATAGTATAAAATATTTTTTTTATCTTAACTTTTTCTCTTCACACGACATCATATTTTTAAGAGTTAAATTAATATATCATTGTCAAATCCAATTTATTTTTGGAACATTTTTTATAGAAATGTCTTAATGTAATCATATATTGACAAATGATGTATATTTATGCTACGTTTTGGCCTATTCATCGATATTCATTTAGATTAAGTTTTATGGATTACTATTTATATTTTATTTATTTCTCCCCATTTGTATATACTTCCATAAAATTATTCCTTTCCTTGAGAATTCCAATATCTCTACCCACTTTCAATCTTGCACCACTTGGAATAGATTCTAATGTATTTAGAATTGAACCTAGAGTTTAAATCTTCAAATTTAAATTCTCACTCCTTTTTATTAATCATTATGATCCAACATGGTATTTATGCTACAACTAAGTACTATGCTCTAGCATTTAAAGATATTCATTTGTGTAATTAATTAATATCATTGATAAAAAATGAATCATTAAATGATACTTTGAATTACTTTAAGAATTTTTTTTATCTACATATAGGCCACTTGCATGTTGGTGAATATTTTCATTGAATCTTCAATCCAAGCTATAAATATCCAACAAGGGGTGTTATAAAAGATAAATTGATAATAGCAACTTGATATATTCTCTAAAGGTGTTTATAGATATAACCATCCTTACAAGCACTTCAAATATTAGGGATCAAGTCAAATAGATTCCATATATATATATTTTTCTAGTTCATATCAACAACTTAGAATTAAAGTTTATGACATTTGGGATTAAAAATATAGTGCTTATAATTGGACTATATGATTTTTAGTGTATGTTCTAATTTTGATATTGTTAGCATATGTAGCTATATCAAAGTTAATTTTTTAGAGGTAGAAAAAAAATTCATAGAATGATCAATAGTCATTCCTTATCATTGGTTTTAGAGTGAATACCCTCTATCTTCTCATATAATGTTTGAAAATGTATTGAAAATTGCTAGTGCAGTTGTGTCTCTTAAATAGGATTGTTCACATGATCTTGTCCCACAAAATTAAAATATATTTTGTGCTTATTAAGAGCTGATCTTATTAAAAAATAATAATATTTGCATGTTGAATAAAATAGAATTTGGATCTAAATTATCATATTTAAATATATGCCCGAGTTCACTTGTTTTAAATCAATAATTTATAGGTTTTTAGATGCCATGTATATGATCATGGAGAAAAAGATGAGACAAAAATCAAATGTAATGATCATAGTCATAATTTTTCCCAAAAAATTAGAGCTATAAAATTAATCTATCATAGTCACCTCCATATCTCTCCAACACATAATTCATTATATTTTAAGTGTTAATTTCATTTTTGAGAGTTGTAGTCATAGACTAGTTCTAGATAGATAAAGATTATGGGTATGTGCAGGATCATGATGGGCCAAAAAGTGACGATATGATGGGTATTTGTAGGGTATGTGGCTGATGACTTTTTTTTTACCCAGAATTAATGAAACGAAAAGGGTTTTTAAAGGAGATTTTCATATTTCCACCAATATAAATTATGCTTTACTTTGAATTTAATAAATAATTATTATTCATTTTCTATTTGAATTACGACTAAAGTCCCGATTGATAGGCTGATTGAAAACATCTATAGCTTTCAAACGGTATCACATTTTTTGAATATGAAACATGTGTCACATTCTATGGTTCAGATACTAGAGGATTAAAAATAAAATTAACTTCATGAATTTTGACCAAGTTAAGGTGGTTAGACGTGATGAAGTTAAATTTATATTTTAAAAAAGTTGTAATAAAAATCATAATTAATTATTTACTTGGAAAAAATACAAAAAAAATATGCATCACATCTGACATGAGTCCTACTTTATATCTAAAATCATATAAAAAATATTATCATTTTATTGTTAGGGTGGTTAGACAGACACCCATTTATTTTTTCATTGGAAATTTAAGTACCATCAAGATTGAAATTTCTAATTTTTCACCAAATAGATTTTGTTTTTAAAAAATAAACCTAGTAGTTGGAGAAACTACATTCAATTTGCTACAAATTCTATTCTTACATATTTTTGAAATAATATAGATAACTTATTCAAATTTTTACGTCAAGTTGCCTAACTCTGATTTTTTTGAATTTTTTGCCACTTAAGGGCATGTTTTTTCCATGATGATCCTGCACATACCCTTATTATAAAGGAACATTGTGCTTACTAGGGCTAGTGTTACTTTACAAAAATAACTCATGCTTACTATATTATAATTCTACATAATTTATACAATCCAAGAATCCTTTAATCTAAATATAGTCTCAAATGATAAATCATCAATAGAAGCTAGACATAATCTATCTCTTGTTTATCTCTTTGGTATTGATAATTATTATTTATTTTTATATATTTTAATTAAAAATATAAAACTTATATATGGCTCTATCATTTTGATTGATAAAATTTTTTAAAAATATAAAATTTAGAATGACCTTTAAGGGAGACACACAAGTAGTTATGCACCTTAATTCAAGGTGTCTAATGACATGTAGTATCCCTTTTTTTCTACTTTATGAAAAATATTATTTGAAGTATTAACATATTGAAAAAAGAACCTAGCAATCAAATGTTGCATGTGACAATAAAAAAATACCAACATTTCTATCTACATATTATAAAGGAGGTTTCCAATTATCGTGTTTTCAAAGTGTCAATAGTGGTCACAAAAGCAGTGATGTTATACAAACTATTTGTGTTATAAATGTTGTCTATCTTTCCATCAAAAGTTGAGCACCATATCATTTATTTTACATAGTAGAATTTATTCTTCATTGAGAATGCACCTATGGTAATTAAATGCACATATATATGTCCACCATGCATGCATCCATACCCTTATATGGTTAGTGAAAAAAGAGTCAAAATATCATTTATTTTTAAATAAATATAAACCAATTCATTGGATAACATCACTATGTACGTGGTTTGCAGAGTGTGAAGGCTCTGCCAAATGGTTTCCTCCTGTTCTCTTTCAATACTAGTGAAGATTGTTCTTGGGTTCTTTTGGGTGGCCCTTGGCTTCTTGGTAAGGCTTTCCTCTTCCTTCAATGCTGGGTGGTTGGGTTTAATGCTTTTAAGATAAATTTTGTCCCTATTTAGGTTTGTCTCCCCGAGTTCCCTTTGGAATTCTGGGATGAAGAGATTCTTCAGGGTATTGTTGATTCTTTTGGTTAGTTGATTACCATTGATAATGCTACAAGAAATAGAACTTGTTTCTTGTATGCTAGATTTAGGGTTTGTGTGGAGATTTGTCAAAAGTTTCCCAACATTTTTAGCTTGAGCTCTAGGCTTGGGGATTGGAATCAAACTCTTCAATATGATTTTAGGATCATGAGCAGTCTCTTGGTACATCAAGAAATAGAAGTCAGTTGCACTAAGTTCTGCAGAGGCCGAGTACATGGCAGTTAGTATGACTACATGTGAGGCTATTTGGATTTGAAAACTTGTAGCTGGGCTCTTTGATTAGGAGCTAGATCCTATAGTCATTTACTGTGATAATCAGAGTTATATCAAACTCTTTGAGAATCCAGTGTTTCATGACAAGTCAAAGCACATTGAGATCAAGTACCACTTCATTAGATATTGTGTGGAGAAGGGGATAGTGAATCTCCAATACATTCCTACAGACGAACAAATAGTATATATCCCGACCAAGGCCTTAATGAAGAGTAAGTTTCAATTCTTTAGGGATAAGTTGGGTGTTGTGTAAAATTCCTTCCTTTCTAAGAGGGAGTGTTGATTTTTCTTAGCTTAAAAGGTGGAGTGTGGAGTTGCTTTAAAGCAACTTGAGTTGAATTTTCAGCAACAACAATTTTTTTTATTCATTAATAGAATGTTTCAGGTTTGTGAGGTTGAGATAAGACTGAGAGTGATTTTATGTGTGATTTAAAGTTGAGTAATGTAAGGAAAGTTTCTTTTCTTGCACGTAGATTTAAAATAGTTGAGGCTATATATGTAAGATTGTTGTAGCAAATCATTATTGTATTTTTGAAAGGAAAGTTTGTTGTTAGGCTGAATAGAAGATCCAACATTTGCAGGTTTTTCCCCACATTGGGGTTTCCTGGGTAATTATGTGTTATTGTGTATCTGTGATTGGCTTGTTGTTATTTTTTCTTCTGCTGTTATTAGCTATTAATTAACCCAGTTGTATTAATTATTTTAAATCAGATAGAGAAATTGTTTTAATTCTATTCTGTGAATTTTTTGTGCAATTAATCTGTAGCTGGGTTATAAGAAATTAACATTCCTATCATGTTTCATTTTGTTTTGGAATGGGTTTTTGGTGCAACATAATAATTGAAAATCGAAAATAGTTTTTTTTTTTAATGTTAATTCTCATAAATAAATATGGAGTTCAGATGGAGTGAAATATAATGTTTTTGATCAAATAAAATTAAATAGTAAGTATGATCTTTTTCATAAATGGTAATAAATGAGGATAGAGTATATTTAGTTTTATAATTAAAGATTAGGTGTTGATTGATGGAGACTATGAAGTTGATGAGTTTTAGAATTTGGAAATATACTAAATAGTCCTATTTATGGATGTGAATCAAAGTATTCTTTTTTGATATGTGTTGAGTTGAGCTTGTTGTTCTAGATTAGGTTTGCAACTATGGCCTCACTTTGTAGCTATAAAATTAATCTGTATTGGCTTTAGATTTTATCTTATGAATTCTCTCAAAAGTAGATTGCTAAATGATATTTTTCTTTCACACTTTCAAGGTCTTTCTATCAAGTTGACAATATTTAAATATCTTTGTAGGCAACAAGCTTTAAACATGCAAATGGATTTTATAATGATTTCTAGGTTATTCACATGAGCTAGGATGAATGTGATCAAATATGCTAGATTGCTTGGTTTTAAAATTTGAATGCAAATGGGAGGTGATTATTCTTGTGATAGCTAGTGATTCTCTTTTGATATTGATTGATGGATTTAATTTTTTTTTGAGATGATTAAATGCAAACTAAATGCAATGAATGTATTTTTATACATAAACATAAAACCAAATCATAAATTATTGAGAAAAGTTGACCTAGAATCAAAGTTTAAGATAGGACCAATGTGCTAAATATTTAATTTTCATCTATACAATTAAGTAGATAAATATTGTGGCATGAGGATGGCCTCACACTAACATACATGACATAGGTTAGACAACTAGGTTGGATCTATGTATAATGAGATTATATTTAACTGGGTTTGGTTAAAGATGTAGCCATCCAATATCTAGGAGCTTCAAAGAGATCAAATATGAGAGAATAATGCTATTCTATCAAAGGATGCAAATGATACAATGATAATCAATTGAAAATATAAAAGGAATCCCTTGGTTTAAAAGACCAAGGTTAGATATAAGATTGAATAAGATTGTGACATGTGTCTTAATATTATGGCTTGAGACATAAAGTGATAAGTATCCTATGTGTACCCTAAGTAAAATTAAGAAAATAGTGTGAATAGTCCCTAGGCGATGAGTCAGTTAGGTAAAACACTTCGTCCACACCAATAACCCCATTAAGTGTAACTTAGGGAGAATGTACAAGATTCAAGGATGGGTCTCGACTAGTAGGCCATGTTAGGTACCCTTGTACAGATACACTCTAGCATAAACAAATAAAAAGAGAAAACCAAATGGGATAAAAATCCTCCCAAAAAGAGAGAAAATACAAAACTCTCTCAAAAGATGAAAGGGACAAAACCCCATGTGAGGAAAATCTCCCACTCATAAGAGAGAAGAATAAAATAGACTATGTAGCCCTCCTTCAAGGTAGAATCTCCTACAATGCTGGTAGATGCTTGAGAATAAATGTTGAAGATGATGGACAACCTCATCGAACAACATTACTCCCCTTAGAAAGAAACAAAACTAAGAATGTATGCAAGAAATTACCTTAGGCTCACTAGCCACTGATGCTTGTGTTTTAAAGACTTGATGAGACCTATTTGAATTAACTTCAATCCCTCTTAGATTAGAAGATCTAAAATAAAATAAAAAATAGGATCAAAATATGTAGCTCCCACAAAAAGCCAATGTGTATGAAAACTAGAAACAAACATTGAATACTCAAGACCGATCTTGGATAACACATTTAGAATCAATTGTAAATCATCCAGATTAATGATATTGAAATCCTTTAGTTGTGTTCTTAGTTGCTTAATCTTGGAGATGTATTCTTGGATGTGGTCAAAACATGTAGGATATAGATTCATCAAATCACTATCAATCTAATATCCTCTAATCTTGTTAGTTTTACCATACATTTTTTCAAAAGTATCCCAAGCCTCCTAAGGTGTTTTGTGTGATTCAATATGAATTTGTAAATCAAAAGAAACTAATGAAAAAATACATCTAAGTGTTTTATCATGATCGATCTCCCATATTTCCTCTACACTAGTATAAATAGGTTTAGGAGATATCCTAGATAACCTTTTCCCATTAGATAGTTCCATACTAATTTTCTCCATAAAGATAATTATATGGAGTAAGGAGTTTAATTTGAGTTTTTCCCATTGCAAGAAAACAAAAAAAAGAAAATAAAGTAATCAATCACCACATGATAAACACCCAAATTAAATCAATGAAGGATCCCCATAGCAATGTATGATCTTGACACTTGCCATAAATAATTAAGTGAAATTGATCTTAGTGCATGAAAATGCTAAATTTGGCTACATAATTAAAGTATAATTTTCTCATAGAATGAGATCAATATGATCACACCACTACAAAGTATATAAAAAAATGCACTTTTAGAAATATTGAACCAAAAAGTGTTATTGTAGGAGCCTGAACAAAGCCCTAGAAGTTCCTAAAATAAGAACTGCTCAACAAAACCTTTGAGAATCTAAAGTTTCTAGAAAAATTAGACACCAAAATAAAAAAAATTCTACACCACTATGAAGCTTGTAAAATTCTACCTCAAATTAAAAATTACTTACAAAAAGGAGCCTGAATGAATGAGATACAAGACTTTGAAGTTGAATTTCCAAAATCAAAATACCAATAGAGAGGGGTAGGCTAGTTGGGGGTCGGCTTGTTGACGTCATGTTAATGTTAGTAGTGTTTGGCAATGGAATATGCTCTGCTTGGTTGGAATATTTTGATGACCATTCAAAATCACTACCAAAAATCTTGAAACCATGTTTTTACGCTTTAAACTATTGATATATACTATGAAACTACCTTTTGTGAGTAGAAAACCACTTTACAAATACTTGTGTGGTTTCAAAATGATTAAATATTTAAAAACGAATATTATTGGAACATTTTTCCAACTTGTCATTTTTTGGTTGTTGATTGGTTGTATTGGTGGGGCTGCAACTATGGCTGTTGGTGGAGCCACCTTAGTGCTAGGGCTACACTATTTCCATGTGATGGCCTATGGTTGGTAGCATGTATGCTGCTGTCTATGTAGGGATTGCACAAGTAATATCCTACATACCACATTACTTTTTTATTTAAAAAAATCTAAAACAATTAATAACAAATAAAATTTATTATTTGAACCATACTACAATTGTGATATCCATTGATGCTTGTTTAGTACTATAGAATATTTCCAATGTTCTGTATGACCAAGTCCAAGGGAAATTTTTCTATGATGGCCTCAGGAAAAAGTATCTAATTTTGATGAATTGAAAATCAATCCTTAGACGCTTGGACCTCTTAGATGCGATGATAGGGTTAGATTTTATCTAAAATGTTTCAAAATTGTAGATACCTTATGGATCTAGCAACCACCTCCCAACTTCAAGTCCTTATAGATCTAGCCTCACATATCCAATTTGGATAAATCAAAAGGCTAAATTGACTATTACGAACACCCTGAATTCAATGGTGAGCTTAGATGTATAACAACTTGATCTTAAATGAGCCTACAATATAAAACCACAAAGAGGAACCCCAAAAATTTGATATTTCTATTAAGTTTTTTAATTATCTAGGTCATCATATGCTAGAATAGAAGAGCTTACCCAAATTTTTAAGATCCACGAAGATTTACAACCAGTATCTCTTAATAAAGACTAATGAGAAGCGATCCCACAAGCTTTGATACCATATAAGAGTTAGTAAATTTTTTTCTATATAATAAAATATTTGGCTAAAGATGTAGCCATCCATGATCTAAGAGTTTCAATGAAAGCACATAGTGATCAAATATAAGAGAATAATGCTATTCTATCAAAGGATGCAAATAATACAATGATGATAAATTGAGAATTCAAAGGGAACCCCTTGGTTAAATAGATTAAGATGAGACATAGCTTTGCATAGGATTATGAAACATGTCTTAATATTATGACTTGATACATAATGGGATAAGTATCCTATGTGTACCCTAAGTAAAATTAAGTAACTATAGTGAATAGGACCTAGGTGATGAACTAGTTATGTACAAGACACCCTGTTCACACCAATAGGAAGATTGGTAATATCATGAGAATGCACTCTATGGATGATTATAAAGAATTTAATAAATTCATTTTTTGAAAAATGGAATGAACTTGACCAATTAAAGTTTTCATAAATTAAAGAATTAAGAAAATATCATAGTGCATATGTTCAATGTATGAAGAAATGGAATATCTAACATGTAAGGTAGCATTTTAATATTCATTAAATGTAGGTATTTGAGGTTCTCTAAAAATTTTCTCTTAAAGAGTGTACATGAATGGATCTCTCAATAGATAATTTAATGCATTGAGGTTAGACATGGAAATATCAATGATTGTAGAAGAAACCCTACCATGAGTTGTATGAAGTATATCATTAGTGTGAGACACAACCACATCGTAATTAATAAAAAGAGGTAGAGCATTAGTGCATGACCCATTATTTAGAATCTAATTATTACATATATCAATGCAAGAAAGGGGTGTACTTAGAGTGAAGTTACTATCATACATGCCATAAAAGAGGTGTTATCATGGAAAATCTAGTCAATTTATATATAAAAATTTAGAACGTAGCTAAATGTTCCAAGGACAATAACTTAATAAAATGACCTTAAAATTAGAAGATCTAGTAGTGAAAGAATGACTAAAATATTTGGAGGGAAGGATAACCTAGGACAAATCTCTAGGTAGGGTAAACATGTTGGTGTTCACCAATTTTGTAGAGAAAATAAATGATTTTAAACTTGATGATACCACTTATCTCAACACACATATGATTTAGATGTAATCACACAATGAAGAACTATAAATAGTTACATATAAAGGGCTAAGACTAAAAATTTGGTGAGGGATAAAAGTGCATAGGTATTTTTGAATGATGTGTAGATGCAAAGTTTTTTTTTGATATGCAAATTTGTTACAATTGGTAACTCAATAAAAAATAGAATGCAAATCAAATATCAAAAGGTGGTGAAAGAACTCTATTAGTGGTTGCATTGTTATGGGTGGGGCCACATTTTATGACTTAGTCTCAAACTAAACCATGTTGTACAAACATGTCCTTCTATCATAACATATGCTAATACAAACTTTAAGGATTGGTGTGCATGTATCTTTTGACTTTTAGGTAAAAAGAAGTGGTGTCAAAAAACACAATGAAGCTCACTTTGAGGTGAGAGGTTAAGACCTTGTCTTGTCTTGAAGTTGCAAGTCAAGCCCTAGAAGGTTGATGTATAATTTCATAGACATGTCTGTTGGTTATTTTTTAAGAACCATACTGATCTCCAGAAATACCTATGGACTTTATCATTTACAATAATCAATACCCCAAAGGGATTGGCCAACAAACAAGTGGATGCTGCAAAACTTCTAAGTTCCTACACTTTGGGCTCTGTAAAACCCAGGAGGGTTATCCCACAATGTATGCTCAAGAACTTCACACAATTATAATCAAATATATCAAAATAACAGATACTTCTCATAAAATTGCTCAAGGTCCTAATACATTAAATAAGTTGGTAGCTTATCTATCAATGTTTTATACTTAGAGCATGAGAAGGAAAAAAATCAACAAAAAACAACTACAATGGTATCCATATAAGAGTTTTTAAATTAATAGTGATTACTTGACAAATCAACACAAAAGCTACACCATAAGTACTTTGCATGAACCAGTGCCTTTATCCTAAGCGCAAAGTCAATATCAACCTATATAACCAGATAACAATTCAATAATAGCAACGTACAGTCTCAAGAGATACTACATTACAACATTCCCCTATTACATTCATGAATAATACTACTTATCAATATCCTAACACCTAATTTTTATGAGCTGACAATCTCATCCAAGCATTTACATTAATTCATTGAATCAATAAGTAGGAATGAAATCAAACATCCATTGATGAACAATAGAGACGAATAAAAGGAATCTTGGATTCCTTTCATTCATAACTAGTAAAACGAGCACAAGGAGAGACATTAACCATGAAATTAGTATTTCTTTGTATATATTTTGCTATACTGTTATCCAAATTACACACATAACAATGAAATCTAAAACTTAAGACCAAAAACTCTAAAACATGCTTAGTATTCTCCTTACAATTCATAGTGTTAATTGCAAAAACAATGAACCCCTACTTTCTGGCCCTGGATTCCTTCTTATAGAAATGAAGGAGAAAAACAAGCCTCAAGCTAGAAAGTACACATGTCAAAACCCTATTGGACCGGTATATCAAAGATTCTCTCATTCAGTTACAATGCATTCCCAAGAGGTGGGAGACATGTGAGAAAGTGAAAGTAGTCTTCATTCGTTGTTGGAGATTTGGTCCAATTTTCAAAATGGGTACAACCAAACAGTTACCTCAAAACTTGTGCCCACACACACAAAGTGAAAGGAAGAAAAAGCATGAAGAAAACATAAAAG